>MNPL01020278.1:139038-150551 GCA_002081605.1 Tropilaelaps mercedesae
TCAGCTTACTTTAAAGCTTCTATAAGTCGCAAACAATCGTTGACGCTCTCAATGCGCTTTTCATCTCAATATGGCGTCGACCAGCACCTGTACTGGGTTCCGTTTCGCGTACGTTTCAATTGTCACATTAAATCAAATTTAGCAAACTTTTGCAGATTAATTAAGAATACGTCATAGGCTGATATAGTAGATTTTTTTTCTCACCAAGCGAGAACCTATAACTATCTAGATGGGCAAAGCACATCAAAAGTTTAGTAGGTGCACGCTTGTCTATTCATTCTGAAGAATTTTCTTTAGAAACTAACAATTGAACAGCTTTTAAACTAAGAGACATTTTGTTCTAAAAGCGATTGTGAAACAGTTCCACTAAGAATTCTAATAACAAAAAGAAATATGAGAAGAAAACATTTAAGTTTCTGAGCGTGAAAATATAACCAAACCAATTAACCTAACAAAACTATTGTTATACGAAAAATGGCAAAATATAAATTTACTTAACTCTTTTGAAAACTTATGGCAGACGCAAGCTCATTTCTGTCATTCGAGCAATATGAATCTAATCATTAAAACAGTATGCTACGATGTGTATTCAATAACGGACGTTATTGCGCCTTAATCTATACGTAACCACATGGCTCAGTTTCCATCACCGTACCCCAACAGTATCACGTTGTCGTAAATAATAAGATTTTAGTCAAACATTTCTGAGGGATCGAATTCACATACGTCCTCGATGTTGTGTCCGTGCTAACTGACCGCACGGTCTAATTCCCTTAAGACGTTTTTAACTCAAATAGTCGTTATGCCGAATATGATATTCGTTGCGGAATGTACTACCCCAACGATAATATCTTTGCAAACGGGCATCTATTTAGGGCAGAAATTAAGTCAAACTGTATGTCACCACACACACGACGGGCCATATTTGCGTAAATCCGTTTTTGTTTTGTAATAAGAGTCATGCGGACTAGGTTATATGTTAACAAATTCAACATGTTTAATCTTTTGTCCATTCTTTTAAAAAATCTAGCAACACATGCCATTGTTCATGCTCCATTTTCTATAATTACAACTACTTTTTTGTTGACGATCGAACCATAAAGGCCGCCGTGGACAATGTCTGCGCAGTAACTGTTGAAGAAAAGTTGTTAATCCAAACAGAAATCATTATATCATAAACGAGAACTAGGTCAACTTTGTTAAAAGGTAGACCGATGCGAAGCAAAATATCAGGATCAAGTTTATACATACGCACTGAACGGGGGTGATGCCAGAACCTTTTTGACTACCCCATAAGCACAAACCAGCTCCTGAGTGTTCCGGTGAGATTTTATTAACAGGCGCCATGATCCGGCAACCTTTTACGTCCGGGTTATTACACCAAAAGGGCCATGATGGGAATCGTGCTTAGTGTGAGAGTCGTTAACTGAGCTGGTGGTATAGCGGCGCAAACAAAACAGCGTTGCGCATGTGGTGGACGAATCTATGGAATTCATTTTGTCCGCAGAATGTCACCTTAAAATGTGGCTAAGTTGTTCATACTTTTTCTCGTTTACCATGTATAGTACACTTTTATAGTTGCCTAGCTGAGGTTGTAAAGATTTTAAGCTAGTCGGATTCATCGAAACTTTACGAAAACAAGAAACGAAATATGCAGACAGTTTGTTTGGACTTTATGACCCGATTCACTGTGATCTCACTATCTTTTAGCTTTGCTTAAATTGCTAGATCTTGCTCATAACGTAAATTGAGTTATTCTCCATTGATAAACCAAATTGATAATCGCTGGATTTGCATTTGTTTACATTGCATATTCACATATTGTGTATGATTACTATCACGATGTGCAGAGCTATATCAACTCTTGGCAGCAATGCATGGACTAAGGTAGACTAGGTCTCGGCGTACACATTATCACGTGACCAAATCAAGGATCAATTATTCATACTTATTGTTTCACTGTTCTGTATTCGCCATCTTATTGCAGCTATTTTTGGCTGCCTTCCAATCCGTTATTAATTTGATAGAAAAAGAACTAGATCATTAGTATTTCTTAACCGGAGTCAGAAACGACTTTTAAAAATAGGAAGGTTAACTGAGTAGTTGTTTTCGGTTGTTTAAGTAGAGTTTAGTGTACTATCTTTGATATGTGATGATTTACTATTTCTATATGATAATATTGTAAAGCAACTTCGGCAATAATTTGACGCTCTCAATTTGATCGAGCGATCGTCCGCCTTAAGTTAATTACCGTTTATTATTTTTCTTCGTGTCCACGTAATCATGAGCAGCAACGACATCGCGTGTATGATATGTGAGTAGTAGGCATCCGGAAGGGGCTGTCGTGTTATAATGGTCTGCGGTTTAAAAACATCATGTGTTTGTTTTTCTTAATTTGTACTATATCGTTGTATTATGTTAGTAGTACAGGGACATAAGGGTGTTCAAGTATGGTACTATATATAGCATGGTAAAAGACCGTTTAAATTAGACGCATTTGATAGGCTCAATCATGCTACATTGAATAACAATATGTATTAGTACAATTAGGTAGCTATTAGGTAAACCAGTATTGCACATCGTTCATGTTGGATATGATGAAGCGCAATATCGAGAATTCGGGTCACCATGTTAGATAGATGTTATATAACCATTTGGCTAGAATTAACAAAAATATAGAGTACAAATGAATAAACCATAAGTGAATATGCAACAATGCATTTTATGGTTACATTTCTCATGACGACTCATAGCTAATGCATATACTAATGGGTACATATTCCCGTCGCTGCGTCATCAAGCAGTCGGTCACCCTGTACTCCTCCAAAAGCAACTCGTCCGCAGCAGGTACGGCAAGGTGTAAGGTATTCCGGTAGACAGCTCTGAAGGCTGGCCGCTCTACCTTGGCCCATGCGAAGGCTGCGTCTATTAGCCTTAGGTTTCAACCAAAGTCGATGAGGAGTCTCTTCCGATTGACGGCTCCTCAGCTCCGCGGAGTTAGCAGCACTTTGGTGTCGTCTGCGGGGCTCCCTGCTGCCTGGGTTTCAGGCATAATGTGACGTCTGCCATTGACTAGCATGGTAAAAGAATATCTCTCCTGTTAGTTTTTTTTTTTTCTAATTTATCAAGGTTAGGCTATTTTATGATAGACCTTAGCTGACCTGTCGGTGGCTCGGTGGCTTGGTGCATTCGTATGCGCCTTGCGACTGGAGGAGACACGTGGGTGCACGGGTTCGATCCCCGCCGGTGCACATTTACGTTTATATGGGGTCCGTCTTACGAAGTAATGACTGGAGGAGACACGTAGATGCACGGGTTCGATCCCCGCCGGTGCACATTTACATTTATATGGGGTCCGTCTTACGAAGTAATGCGAACTGCTACCGTGGACGTTAAATGTTGGCTGGTGGTCAGCTTTAAAAAATATCTTTTTAGACCTTAGCTGACCTATTCATATGAATTATGGACCTATGGAGGCATTAAACAATAAACCTTCCTCTATTCTCAAACTACTCTATAACGTGGTAGCTTGAACACCCGCTGCTTAGTTGTCCGTTGCATTGAATGTCTAAGCAAGCAACAAGTCTAAAATCTTTAATTTACATACAAACCTAGGCCAACCATTGATTTGACGATTCCTGGGTCAGAGGGGCCTTTCTTGGGCCCAGGTTTAATTGAGATCTTGTCTATCGTCATTGGAGATTAATTAATTTATGTGTCTATATGTTCATTAATCGAAATATTTCTTCAGACCACTACGTTTCATTTAAATAGTTGTTACTAAAAGTCATATTTTGTCGAGGTCTTTTGCTCTGGCCTGACGTCATACCTTATGTTCATTCTAGTTGAATTGAAAACATATGACTAGCGAAAGTGTTAGTTTATGAAATACTCAGCGAATTGTACAGGTACCAATTTTATTGTACTATCATTAAAGTTCTAAAAGCTTAGTTGCCACTACTACATATCGTCTCTGACGTTAAACAAAGTAGAATATCAGAATAAAAGTGCCAGAACGTCACTCGCAACGTATAGGCACAGAAATCACTGTCAATGAGGCAGAAACAGAAATACAACAATAAAAATATTATGCCAATCTATTTCCCTTTGAACTAAGCGTATGCTTTTTCTCCTGTTCATATAACACAACTGTCCAGTAAACAAAGCATTAAGGATGCGATAGGGATGTCAGAGTGAAATTTGATCCATATTATATTTCACTTTCGATGCTAATAGACGGTGCTGGACTTGAGACTTGAGTGTGAGTTATTGCTCATCGAGAGGTCGCTAGCAAAGCTAAATTACCCAAATCAGTTTCAATTATTTTGCTTCTGACTTTTGCACTGAGCCTGCAAATCACGGCACGTATAATCTGCATAGAACGAGCATTTGACGCATTTGACGGGCTCTTCTTGAAAATTTCATGTGCAGTGCCTGTCAAAATAAGCCGCTCACTAAAATAAACCACCACATTAGGCGGCTACAGGGGTTGAGTTTCTAGGACGCGGCAACCAACGGCGGATAATGCAATTGGGTAATTACTCTCACCTATGCACGTTCTTGGTGAATTCTATGATAAAAGAAAGCCGAGCGCTATAGTGCCATTGGCACTTGGTCTCTACAACGGACGGTGACTACAGAATTCACAGAATATTCCCCATTAGACCAATGGGTTCTTCGCAACCAGTGGTTTAAGCATCGTAACCTTTTTTGACATCTAAATGGATATACGCGATAAGTTAACACCGATCTGGCGGACGAATCATGCATTGTTTGGTCTTGATAAGCTCAGCGCATGTGAGATTTGACTGTACTAAGGCAAGCTAGGCTTCGAGGCTACCAATGTTCCCAATAAAATTTTATATAAAGCATTTTTATTCTCGCTCGTCCGTTCGCTAGTATTGTCAATTTTTCCTAACACTGGTTCTTTTTTGCCAGATTGAAGGACGCGAAAAAGGAGAGAGCACGAACTGCTAATTGTCAACCCCTGATTGATTACCAGTCAAAGTTTTCGAGAAGTTAATGACTATAAGACTCGACAGGTATCTCAGCTTAGTTACGTCCTTTTCGTGTAATCAGCTCAGTTCCAAAAAAATATGGCCGACTCAGTTGGCGCTGGCATACCCCTAGCAGGATATCATCGACGCTATAGAAACTAAACATGTCTGCCTTGGAGACTTGCGAGACATTGCCGTAGCCTTCAATTCATTGAGCCACACGTGCCTCTCTCAAGTTTTAGAACTTTGTGGTGTGCACCAGTGACAATCAAGTGGTTCAGATTATATTTCTTTGGAAGAAATCAGGCGGTTGAGGTTGATTATATTGAGTTGATTATATTGGATTTCGGCGAACGGTATTTGTAAAATATTCTGTAAAAAATTCGCACGGATGATGTTCCAGTGCTATTTTGCCTCGAGCGAACCAGGTTCGACGGCGATTTACGCGCGACTCCTATATATGAAAAAGTGTATCGAAATTTTCAAAATGTTTAAGTGTGTTGCCAAGTGCAGCACGGCAGGTCTTGTGTTTTTTCGTACATCTGAGAAATTTGTTGAAGTGTTGCGGGTAACACTTTATTCGACTCAGCTTGCATTCGTCCCATGCGGCCGAATGCTTGGGGCTGAACCTCAATGAGACCCTGAAATGCCAGAATCACCTAACACTATTATCAACTGCTTTTTTCTACTAAAACGATTAGAAGACAGAATGATGGGTGGTCGAGGTGAGAACCTGTTTTCATTTATGCTACTATCGTAATTTTATTCTATGCACTTTCAGTCTAGGATGAACACTAGCGGAGTATCTCGTCGCGCGCAGTTTATTCAGAAATATGTTCTTAGAACGATGTTATCAAAAGCTGCAGAGACTCTACGGCCGGTCTGATCATATAAAACAAGCTGCGTTCATTCAAAAAGATTAATTGCGTGCGCGATACCATGCTTGAATTCAAAATGTGAAAAATTAAAATTCTATCGGATTCTTTTTCATTTTCACTGCAGTCGTCATCCGCTTTAATTATCGACCTTCATAACACCCTGTCCTTCTAATGACTCTGGCAGGCAGTCTCTTTTCTGTCGAAAGTGTTGTAAAAGACGCCGCCTCTTAATAAATCACATATGTATTGTATTATCGTTTTTTTTATTAAATCTGGTTGTGCTTTCCCTATAAACTAGATATAGCTAAAAAGCTTCCTTTAAAGGATGAGAATTACAATTGAGCTAAAAAGCTCAAACTATAAAAAAAAATTGATACTCCATAAGCATAATGGTTAAATATCTTGTTCAACAAAAGGGCTTGCTAAAATGTCAGTATCACAAAACAATTATAATTTGTCGTTTAACATGAGCTTAATACATGCTAGATATATTGTTTTTATTTGTTGATTCAAGCCCAACAAGCTGTTTTTAAAAATTTTTATCATAAAGCAATTTTATGATAACCGCGTTAAAAAGGACAACATAATTTTACTTGAACAACATATTCTTTTGAAAGAGCGTTTACATATTAAAAATAACATGCTCTTGTCATAAATGAAGCGGACGTCCAAGAAGCTTGAAACTTGCATGTCAGTCAAATTAGTTTGTTATCCAAAGGAATTTAGACCATTAAACGAATACTTGTACGAACTTGTCACATGAGTGTCACGAATGTTACGTCATTATCAATTGAAACCAGCCTGAAAGTCAGGTAATGCTGCCCGTCAGCAACCGCATCAATTGTTGTTTCTCTTTCGCATCGGCCAACGTCCCGATTCTTGAAGTATCGTCAACCACCTTCTTGATACGGTATTTGTCTGCACAATGGTCTACTCTTGTTTCGTTGAAGGTCAGTTAACCCCGGTGCCAACGAAATTTTTATGAGCTGCAGGAATTGAAAATGAACTTAGCAGAAATACATTCATATAACCCGTTCCATTTCTGGCACAAACTTAAACGGTGACGTGAATTATGAGCAGCCACAGATATTTTTTTCCACCAACTGTTAGCTTATTCGTTCTTTTCGATGTTATTTTGAATATCTTATAATTCATAACTTAATGTTGTCTTCGATATGATATGACGTTACATCACTGTCAAAAGGATGCTGCATCGTGTATTGTACTATATGTTATAGCGTAAATGTTATACCAAGTGTGTACAGTAGCGTTCGAAGGAAGGTCTTTAGTAATTATGGTTTTGGTATCATGTTTCATAGAGAGGGTATCATTATGCCAGCGGTGGATGAAAAGTTAGCCTGTAAGAAGAATGCCAATGCGGAGGGGTCACGAAAGCTTACTCTCTAGTGCCATGAGCACGTTGCACAGAAGCGAGCCACACAGGTCTCGTAGAATGAGTAGGAGGAAGACTGGATGGATCTATTAGCCCTTATGTTTTTAACGATCTTTCTGCTGGCCTTATATTAATAGCAAGGGCTGACCTAATTTCCTATGAAAGCGGGAAATGTGGAGTAATGCCGGCACCAGAAGCGACTGGAGCTAAGTGCAGTTTAAGCTTCGATACACTACAGAAACGTCCACATACGTAGCTGCACAATGGTAACGGCTATTTCAACGATAATACGTCAAAGATGACGTCCTTGTTGTCAGGCACATATATTATAACCGAACATGCGCTGTTTTGACTAAACCATTGTTTTGTGTCCATTTCTTATTAACTGTGCTTTTTAACTCCTCTTGGTTTATCTAGTGGCTATAATGTGCATTTTTTCTATTTTTCCGTGCAATGTACTTTCCACTTTCTGCTGTAATTTATTTACTATGGACGGGTCGATCTTGTTAATCCGTTTCTTTCAGAAACATTTCTCTATTATTGAGACTTTAAATAGATATATATTTTGACACAAATAGTTTATGAAAAGCTATAAAATTATAGATAGTGCGATCCTTCTTGATTAGTGTTATATTATTGCAGAACGAATTGTATACTCTTGAAATAGACTTGAAGTGAAGGTTACTGGTCAAATGTTGCTAAATGTAATCATATTGACTCGCAGTTCCCAGCCATACAGTGTATCTATTATCAACTGTACATAATGATACAGAACTGATCAACTGTACAGAATGACCTATGAATTAGCCGTGTAATATACAAATGCAAGAAGGAACATACAATGGCTTATGACATGGCTAAGGTACAAAACATATATTCTGACGCAGCCTTTATCTATGTTCACTGACCACCGATTGTAGAATAATAAGCTGAGAGTACAAGTAAACAAAATATTGTGCAGCGTTGAAGCACAACAAACAAGGCAAAAATTGCCCGTTTAATACACTCCACCAATAATAAACGTTTAGCCTGACTGTAGATATCGGACGAGTGTTCACTTGTTATCGTCTTGTTTTTTTAAATTTATGTTCGTTAGAAATTTCTAGATGAATATAGCAAAGCTTAAATCTACAGTAGATACCAGATTTTAGTAATATTTTATTCCGTATCCATTTCTCACAAATGCTTTACTAAAAAAGTTAATTTATTAAACGATATCATATACGATATATAAACCAATTTGTGATAAATGTTTTAGAGTTTCATAAGGTTTATTTAGTAAACACGTAGTATATTATTGGCGATTTCATCTGACATTATGTTGGAAATTTCGCAAAACGTTGATAAATACAGGATAACTTTGAAACGACAATGTGCAGCGATTTTGAGCTTGAAACGAAGGAGATCTCCAAAGAGTACATTTATTTGGTATAATAAAATGGAGAGCGGAGTAAAAACGCTCTTGCACCAACTTTTTTACCGTTACTACAAGCCTTGTGGTTTGGATTAATCAAGCCAAGTTACAAAATAAGCTTTCTTTGTTGAAGAAGCAGTTGAAGACCAAGTCGTTCATCGAGGTCGTTGCTCTGTCTCCTTTGGATTTAATTCAATTCCAAACTAAGTTTCTTTAACAGCATGTCAGTCTAAGTACGCGGATATCATCTGATTCTTACGTAGTGGTCGACTATTAGGACTGAATGAATTTTGATAGTTTCAAATTCAGTTCCGACAGCGCAAAACCTATATAGTATCGGAATTCAATAAAAATCGCTTTTACCTTGAGATTGTGTTTTAACCACTATGTTTCTCAATTGTAGCATTTATGTGCTAAAACTTACTTTTAATGTCTGCTAGGCATAACAGATATTTTCACATATCAAACAAGCGTTAGTAGGCTTAATTTAACTTGATTAAAAAATTATCAACATTTTTTACAAATTGCCAATTCATAACCTTCTAACACCAGGAAATCATATTTATAAAATGGCTTAGGTCAGAAACCACACAGTTGGGCCGATTCTTATAGCAAATCGATTACGATACTGAAAGTCCCAATCTACCATGGCTAATGTGAAATAATTATGCCTGTACAGTTTTTACTATTTTTTGGTACGAAAGTGTCAAATAGTCAAACGAAATCTAAGCGTCTTAGCCAACGGTATTTATTTAATCCTTCACCGATTACTAAAGGTTACAAATTGTTTGCACACCGGTTTTATTTACTTCAGTAGAACCATATTTGGCATTATATTAGCATAAATGTTCCTGAAATAAACAGCGGTGGGAACTTGTGCCTGCATGTTGGTGCAGACTGATCTTGCTTTTGACTTTTCGATAGTTTTTATTTCAAGTTGTAGGCACTGCGTTTATCAATGGGCTCCAACTTAAATCGACTATCTCTGTCACTGCGCATTTTCAGAATTTGGTGTGGCTATAGCGTCAAAATAACCTTTGCGCCCCTTATTACAGGGTTTCCGACGGTCACCAAGCCAAAGACGACAAGCTTTTCTGTTTTGCGCTATTTCTTTCTTCTGTGTGAACCTTTGCGTCGCCACCGCAACTGCAATGGCTGTACGATGCTCCGCTGAGCTTCAATATTGCTCAATCGTGTCGTATGAGCGCTGCCGCCCCTTGCCAGACCGACTGTCTGTAGCTGTGACCAATAGTCTCAGAACGAATAGTGGTTGCAGTAGGCAGAGTTGTTTTACCCTCTCAAATGAGACCCTGCCTGAACTGGTAGAAAAGCCTAGCGATTAGTTTCCACGCGAAAAGCATCGCCGGGACGAATGATCAACCTGATGTTGGCCCCACTGCTTAGAGTCATACCAAGCAATCGTTCCTTTTAGCTGGACGCCCGTCGTAGCGGTCTGGATATGCTAGGACCACAACGCTCTCCTGCAGAGACTTGTACGTTTCCGGCCTCGCACTACCAACCCAACCAAAGCTAAACAAGCAACTCTTTTAACGATTTGTGGCCTAATCTGCGCCTTCCAGTTGCCGGCAGTGCCGTCGTTATTGTCGGCCACCTCAATGTGAACTAATAACAAATTTAAGGATAGGAGTGTTTCTCAAGGGCAACTTATTCGGTCCGTACTCATTTAATAACGAACGTTTAACAAGACGCTTTTCAACCCTCGGGAAGCTATATCACGGTCAAACCCTTCAAAGGATTTTTAATATTTCCTTAGTGTGCTAATTAGTGTTTTAGAAACGCCGTGCAATCCGGATATACCGACTGGTTGAAGGGATTAAACTCTAAGAGCAGCAGATAGTGGTGAAACTAATCTGCGTTTTGTCATTGTTCTTGTACTTGCTGTATGCGTGAATTAAGTGGTTGAATAGTCGCCGCTTCCTTACCATTCGTGTCCTTTCTTAATTAAACATTTCGCTGGCACTGTTTCCATCTCAGGTACGTATCCATGACTCAATCCAAATTTTTTCTATGGGAGTATTTGTAAAATTCGAAATAGGCTGTGCTCGCAATTAAATAATTCCAATTACGGAGTGGTGATTATTTAAGAAGATCTAAATCAATTAGGCTTTGAACTCTTGAATCGCCTGGCACTCCATTCTTTGAAGAGTTCAAAAGCCGTTTCGAGCTCCTTGCGAGTTCCGTCTACAACAACGTGCTCTCGTTCTGGAGAAGAAGATTCGCAGACATCAATCCGTGTTTCCTAAACACTGGTGCAATCAACGATGACACTTGGAAAGGATCAAATCGACCGAACCGATGCATTGCGTTAGGGTTCATCACATGGATGCACGCACATGAATTCCATCACGAGCAATGCTCCCTCGTCGTTTACCACGAGCCTACTCCCACATGTGTATGCGCGCGATACTGTTATGTCTGCGGGAGATACCATGTGGCGGAATATGCTCATATCACCTTGCTGGCCTACCCTAGCCAGGGAACTAAATAGCTCTCAGCATAAAATGTTCTTCGTCGTAATGGATCATGATCGAAGTCTGTTATAAATGCGTCTTCACGAGCTCCACTGTTATTTATTTATTTATTGTACTTCGGGGCAAACGTCTATAATAAATGATGATAATGATAAATCATTCTAAACGTATTGAACCGTGACATAAATACGTGATAACTACTTTTAGGCGAATAGAACGGAAGCCGATGTTCATATAAATTTTTTGGTCATCCTAATATTCGCGGGTCGATTCGATATTGAAGAAAATTTCTGCAATTATTTTCGCAACTATATATATATATATATATATATATATATA
>MNPL01020286.1:1725-16702 GCA_002081605.1 Tropilaelaps mercedesae
TGGATGCTATGACAAACATTTGTCAATGCAATCATTCACGAGTGAACGACACAAACCTGTTTTACGTGTACAGCTGAGCGAAACGTCATCCAACCCGGTTCAACGTGACCCGACACTCAGCGCGAACTTTTGCGTATGACCGACGTCCCGTCAATGTTTATACATTGCCCCTCTTATATAATAAAGTGAAAAAGCCACGAACGAGCGACGCAAAAAAGTGCCACGCGCAAACAGATGCCCGGCCATAGATTTATCGAAGCTAAGTTGAATAACGACATTAGAGCGGGCACCTACACACACGCACAGACAACGACGCTGTCATTGTTCTTTTTCCTATTCGATGCCGCCAGCTGGTCCGACACAACACTCCGAAGGCGGAACGGTGCAATCTTGGCCAATCCTACCCCGTTTAGCATTCGCGAGATGCACTCCCGTTTCGAGAATATTGTTGCGTAAACACAACTCTAGCTGTCTGCAGAAAGGAGAATTGTATTGGCAATTAAGAAGAGCGGCCGCTCTGGCCAGGGGGACTTCCACGCCTTCGCTGAATATTCACGAGTGTTTTGTTTGTTTTATGAGAATTGACGAGCTTGCGGACGTGCTTTCAGTAACAGGAACTTGGCGCACGCGGGACTTTTACAAATACGAACGTTTTCAGGGTTGTGCACATGGCGCTACCGAGTTAGGGAGATAGCTCCTCATGGCAAGTCCTGCTGTGCACGGTTTTCGTGTGAGCGCTTGGTGGAATAATTCGGCAGGTTAATTATTGCACACTTCAGTCGACAATGCATTGTGCCACTGGGGAAGTATATCAGCGACGTTACAATACGTCATGGTCGGAGCATAGAAGAAATGCCGTTTCGGATTACGAACAAGAGTATTGCAGCAGCAGATAATATTTGGCTGCAAAGATGCTAGTGTAGGCATTAAATATATATATATATATATATATATGTATATATATATATATAGAAGCAGATCGCTGACGGCTCGCTGGACAGCCACAAAGCGCTTTTGAAAGGCTCATATCCGCAAGCGTCCTCTGGATGTCCCATTTCTGGAGCAAGTAGCGACGACCAACGATCAGAAACTCCTTATCGAAACGGAAACTACAAGACACAACACAATTGGATCTACATTCGCGCAAAACGCTCTAAAGGCTTCGTTCCTCAAGGTACATCAGAAAATTAAATTTCACCGAATCAAAGGAACTAACAGCTGACGATAGCAATGGTGACTAGGTATTTTCAACGGAAATGAAGCAACGGCTATCAGAAGAAACAGCGTTAACTTCTGTTGAATGTAAGAGACAGAAGGAAACTGCTTCTTTCGCCTGGTGACTAAAAACAACAGAGCGTTTTTTGGACACGAATGTTAAAACTGTTGGACTTACCAGATTGCACAAGAGGTCCCAGATTGACCAGCTGCGAATCCAGACAGAATTCCAACCAAGATGATTGGGGATGTGAGGAAACGCATAAGAGAAAACAGAGAATCGTTCAATATCCCGGCAGGCAGAGACCTCCGTTACGAGATCGTACAGATGTAATTCTAGGAAAATCATTCCTTGTAGAATAGAATACATCCTAAAATAGTTAATCTTAGACCTGTCACAATATCTATACATTTGGCTAAGATAATGCGCAACAACAGAATTGAGCCCTGGATGAAGGCAAAACTAAAATTTAGCAAAAAGCTGAACGCTTTCGGAAGACGATGAAAAGAGAAGGGGTTAATAATAGCGTTTCTCTATTAACATCAATGATAGACATAACCCGAAAATATAAATAAGGAATTACTTTGTATCTCCTTAGACTTCAGCTGTACATATCACATAGTCCACCAAAAAGCTTTCGTAGGAAACTACATCAACAAAGAAAAACCGGATGCAATCAGATTATTATACAAGGGCAACAGTCTGGTCGTAGTCGACGGAGAGCATTCATTTGTAATACGAAATAGATGAAACGGTAAAAGAACAACAACGAAGACGGTTCAAATTCCATCCGAAATGAATTCAGTAGAACTGGAGGTCCGACTACACGGAAAAAGACGCAGGACGAACATCACTGAAACCTTATCGTGAAAAAGATTGGCATGATTTCGGTATTAATATTCGCTGACAATCTGACCTAGGTTAAAGGCACTCAGCGGAATACCGTGCTACAGCGCTACGGATGGCGCTAACAACTAACATCTAACAACTTATGCAGACACAAATGCATTAGTTACCTTCCTAAAGGAAAAGGCATGTTCTCCAAGAAAAGGGCTGCTAGTAGAAAAACCACGTAGATACCTAGAAATTCTATTATCTAGCAATCCGAACCGCGAAAAGAGGAGAGTAAACTCTCAGAAGACTCAGACGTAAAACTATTGAACTAGTTCAATGCATAGTCTCTTTGGACCTTCACTAGGTGACAATAGAAGCTTTATACTGCCCAGCATAATATACCAGAACGCGGTGACAACAATGCTCAGAGAGAGAGAAAGGGAGCAGAAGAACCATTGAGAGGCACCAGGTGATGTTTTCAACTTGGCTCTGCAAAATCCAAGACACTCAATCGCATCATATTCTACAGTCAGCGAACTAAAGTCGAGTACGTTTGAGGAATAACCGACGAAGGACGAGACCAGGTACTTCGCAAGAATAACCTCGCGATGCCACGTGTTTGAGGGCAATGCTAACGGTGATGAAAAAGCATTAAGAGTCCATTTGGTATTGGCGAAGAGAAAAAATCAGGAAACTATGTGAGTGCGGAAACATCCGACTCCATGAATGATAAGCTCTGCGTGAACACAAAAGTGCCACAGGAAAACGAGTTACGACCACAGCGGTACAGCGAATGTGACAAAGCTACAACAAAGCTTGGAGTTTGTAGACATCACACAAACCACATCGGGAGAAGCAGTCTATCTGTAGCAAGAGCCTCACTTTGAGTACCCGGCAGGGATAGTAACCAGCAGGAATCTTCCGAGACGACATCTTCAGTTCGATATCCGAACACACCGCGTATACAAGATTCAGCTTAGCAAGCGGCTGAAACTGACACAGACAACTCTGTCGCTTTGTCATTTAAAACACAGCGAAACGGTCTTAAAACCAGCAAGGGGAAAACCGGATACATCCGAATCAATTTCCCGCTAGTTCGAGTGACGGTGCAGGAACGGCGAATGCCTATAGTCATACGGACAGCTGACCTTGTACCACATAGTACATTATCAGATTTCTCTTAATCCGTTCTCTCCTTTCGTCTTTCCATTGTATTCGCCGATGAATTCGTCTTTTATTTAAATAGGCCGGCATGTTCGCCGGCCAAAACAGAGTTTTCCTAGCATTTGCTTGAATGTTCGCCGTTCAACTGGCCGGCGGGAACTCGAACTGATAGAGAGGTTACGACGTCCACCACCCAGAAAGCGACAAAGCTACTGGTTCCGTCTTGCAGACGACGGAACGGCGTTTGTGCCTTTCTTCTTCTTTCCGGAAATTACTATGCGCTCTGGTGAATGTGTACCGGAGGAGAAGAGTGGCTCGGCTTCGTTTTGCGAAATTTGGACAACTGGAGCCCCTACCGGTCGATGGGGCCACATAGGCCGCCGTACAAGTGCAGGGTGAGAAAAACCGGTGGAAAACGTAATTTATTCTAGTGTTGACGTTATTAAATATCTTCATGTAATTCAACTTTTCTTGCTTCTCGACTCGTTTTTCATTCTCTCTTCTCGCCCCACTGATCATAAATATACACGCGTGTGTATACAGGCCGGAGACGCAAACGAATTGACTAGCCGAGAATCGCCGTAGGATCCTTTTTCAGGCAGCTGCGAAGGGCGAAGAAGGCATGAACTCGGCGTTCCGTTTGGCATTACTGGCACACACGAAGGCCTCTTTTTCTTACACTATTTTGTACGTTACGTGCACACTTGCATACGCCTTCATAAGTGAGTGCGCATTGAAAGGCCGAATCACTATCTAACAGCAACAGGGGTAACCCTGTTTGTCTCGGTCCTGTTGATGAAAGTAAACTTTCCAAACAAGCTGAACCGGAAGTTTCATCTTCGGCAGCATGAGCCTCCCCAACGTCTCACCTAAATTAGTGCCTACCCCCTATCATCTTCCAACGTACGCATACAGTCCAGAGACAGTTGAAAAGTCTGCGGTTCCCACGGCTCTGCTGGACGACAGTGATTGTTAAGAGTAGTTACGCTTTATCTCGAAATCTGCCCGCAAAAGCTCTAAGGAAAGAGTTCTGAATCTCTCAATTGATTAGGACACACAACCATTGGTTCGATAGCACCCACTCGGTCGCTTTAATGCCCGGGGTAGTAGGTAAGCCGACGTGAGGAGCATATTGCACTGAAAATCTTTACACTAAAGGGTAAAAAATAAACGCCGTTAGAATTTTTCTTTTAAACTCTTCCCTCAAGTCACAGCTTTAGCAGACTATTTCGGCTAGTTTTTGGGTCCTTGTTCTCGGTAGGCCCATCGATATCATATTCCTTCCTGTATTTACGGAAAAGAGCTCGGCCAACCAACAGCCCTGTAAAAAGGATGCCGCATTTGGAGCTGTTTTGGCGACGCGAACAAGACCCAACGTTTAGCCTCCACAGGAGAGTACACTCATTTTTAGTATCATTGAAAATAGCTTCTCGAGCGGTAGATTTGCGCGACGATGCCGTGTTACTGCGTGTACGAATACAGTGATAACGGCATCTGTTGACGTAGAAAAATATCAAGTTTCAATTGGTTGCCTGTTGTTTTTAGGTTTATACCGATATTTTGGACGAACAGCTCTTTATTCACTTTGTTGTCTCTCTGACTCTTTATTTGTGATCAGAAAACGTGCAAGACTCCAATGAGATGAAAATACAGATTAAACATTTGAGAACAACAAATAATTTTTAATTCAGTGTATCTATATGCCGTACATCGATTATACGTAACGAGTATGTGACATTACAAAATCGCACTGCTGAGCAAGCGTCATTTCTGACGTTAGTCGTCACCTTGTTTTAAAATAGTTGATGTACGTGGTAATCTCAGAGCAGTCTTAGGCCTGTGTCCTTAAAATTGCTCCGAAAATAGAGGCAATCTCGATGTTTATGACGATAGCGTTGAAGGCCGACCCGATAACCGATTCCTAGCTAAGCGGCGTTTAGCCATGCGTTTACAACGTTTGGGCAGCTAAATAATGACGTCGCGCGTATATTTTATTTCTTTCGACATGGGACTCTAAATAGGCCGTTATTGGGAAATAGACCGGTAGCAGGTGACATTGGACTAGATATTATTTTGTATTGCTAATGACGTATGCCACAGTCAGGTACAGACTTTAGGTAATGAAAGAGATCACGATGGTGCAGTGGGTAATTTATCATGTCACGTCATCATATAGTCTTGTTCTCTCATTGGAGTATTTAGAATTTTAACAGTAACAGCGTAATGCCGTAATAGAGAGACAGACGAGAGTCTGATTAGGCACATCTGACCGCGAACTCAGATCAGACAATGAACACATATAGACGCCCACGTCAAATTTTTGACTGATATCGTAATTGGCGCAAAATAGCTACGGGGGGATTATCTACCCATTTAGGTTTTCGCCTTCCTACGATGGTCGAGCACCTATTCAGTCTTTATGTATCTGTAAAATATAACGCAATATTGTTGTGGTCGAATGCATCTCTCTGTTTTGATCTATACAGCCATAGATTGCATTCGGTGTTGGGTAGTGTTAGGTCCGTACGTGCATCTACTCGGAGATAAAAGCCCAATTTTCGCATTGCCAGGAGTCCTATATAAAATTATATTAGTCGAAACACAATATGTGTTATACTTTGTGTGTACACTTATATATACGTCACATACAAATAGACAATCTGTGCACATTAGAACTTACACTACGCTGTTTCTTCAAAGTGAAATGTCTAACCAATTTGAGTAAATAAAGCCGCATTTGCAGTGATCTATAATATTTTTACTTGGAGGATGGTAAAATCTAGCGTAATTATGTATACGTTGCAAAATAATGCCAGTCCAACTAAGACGTTTATCAAAACTAACTTCAGTGGCTGCTGTTATTTTCTCTTGGGAAGGAAAAAAAGCAGTCGGCAGGGAAACTTAGTGAAGGCTAAACGGCTGTAGAAAAGATTCGATATGTCACCACGATACGAAGCGCTCAATGCTGAAGGCTCGGAATAGGGTTTTCTGCGAGAAAAGGCTTTACTGTGTATTGCAATAATAGATCGCTTGAGTTTCCTGTAGCGGTTTGATTCATTTGGAAATGTCTTCGGGGAGCAGTTGATCGTACGGGAGCAAGGCCTAGCAAATGTGGTAATTGATTGTTAGTGCACTTTCGGAGATGAATATTATTTTTAAACAACAGAAATCTACACAATGAGCACTTCATAACGATGACTTGATATTTTCGCACGGGGGTCGGTATATCAAACTAGTATAATATGTACGTTATTGGATAACCTAATTTTATTAGCCCAGATATTACAAGATTTTCATCATCATGGAACCGATTTCGGTAGGTTCAAAACGAAAATTTCATTGTAACCCTTGATATCTAAGATTAGCGCGGATTCTCCCGTAAAATATGGCATACATTTTCCGTGCAAAAATTGTATTGGAAGCGTCATGAAGACCTTCAAAACCGAGCGCCAAAGCGTTCATTTTCTAGCCTTAATTACGAAGCCGAGCGAAAACCGAGCCAGACAAAATTTCTTGGGTTGCGCTGAGATCAACTAAGCAATTTTGCGAGTTCCTTTGTTTGACTTGATATGCACTTGCTTGAAAATGCAACAACCCAATCTCTGGTCAAGTGATATTAAAGTTCATCAGACCGATCAGCAATAAATAAGCCACTACTGCCGCCTCCTCGTGGGCCCAGAAAACAGAACCGCGGATAGTGACTGCTTTTGCCAGTTCTTGGTGCTTCATATATAGACAGACAACAGTTACATCGGCGTCACTTGATCCCCTCCGATCATTTTCCTTTTAGCGCTGCAATAAGACCTCGGCGATTTAGTCGCGGAGATGTAATCGCGCTTACCTTGAAATCGTCCGCCTTTCCGCTGTCGTCTAGCCTCCACCCATACTCTGGTCTTGATCTTATCTTTGATCGTTGGCCGCGTTTCTGATTACTGAAATAATGTTTCCTTTCTTTATGCAGGGCACTGATGACTTCTCATCTGACTGATATTCATTTTTGAACATTTTTCCGAATCGTATACGCTTAAGCTACCGAAGTCGCGCAAATTCTGGCGACACAACTGTGCGGTTGTTGGAACAAATCAGCATCCACATCTTGTTCTCGAATACCCTTCTAACGTAACCTCTTTGTTTTGTTTTGCTCCGAGTACTATTTATCCCAACGGCTTTCGTCGGTCGAGTTTTGCGAGTTGTGCGTTCTCTTGAGTTTCAAAACGTTTTCTGTTGGGGACAAGCGACCTCTTCCTTTGTATTTGTACGTTTGCATTGGTTTGTATCTGAGTGCGACATTTGCTGCTGCAGGACAAATGCTAAAGAGCTTTTTCGGTGAATTCGACAATTCATGACACTTGAGATCCATGCTGAGAGCAGAAAATTGCGCATGGACTTTCTTATTTAACATGCAATTCATCCTTTTCAATATTCTTAATTACTTTGCTCTCCGTTTTTATCTCATAACGCTTTTTTAATGACCAGGACGTATAAAACGCTATTCTAATGATAACCGATAGTAAAGCGAATACCATACCATACAATATACCATCAACCGCATTTTGTTTCACAACTGCAATAAACCTGTTAGTCGACCAAGCAAGAGCTTAGATCAACGCGACCTGATCATTTGTCACTGCTATTTTGTTTTCGCTGTTATTCACGCAAGGTACACGATTGTACGACGGGTGCATACAACTATTGGCTGACTATTAGATATAGCACTATGTGCAAAGGCTTCACCTTAACCATCAAATTTCTGCTGTACCCCCGTAATTTGACAGAATACGGTGATAAAAATGATAATAGTTTCCTCTAGCAGAGCAAATAGAGTGACTGCGATAATTATTACATTCGAGAGCAACGCTTGCGTTACCAGCTTGACAATGGAAACAACAACTAATCTTTGAAGAAGTCTATGCATCAAATGCTGCATCGAACAGACCATGACGTTAACTTACTAACTTAAGATCACAACTAAGTACCATCGACAGTGGTTGGATATCGAGCGAGATTCATATTCGACTTCGATTGGTCACGCCGGCGGCGTATGCCGCGCGTGTTGTGTCTCTCTTTTTTCTCGCCTCTTTTTTTCTCGAAACGAAAATGTTATAATGTACAGCAATGGACCAGACCAGGAGGATATCTGCAAAGCTGAGTGGTTTCAATAGGTACGACACAGCAACGAAAACAACGTCCGCCCTTTAAAAGAATCCTGTCAAAATTCGTTACCTGCACGCAGTTGAGTCATTGGACGCTATAATAACCCACGGGCCCTAAAACCAGAGTCGTGGCGACAACATTCGTTGTAAGTTGCGAGAAGTGGTGGAGAGTTGTGGCTAGTAGCATCAAACCAGTTCATGTTGATTAGGCGTGATGTTCTCTGAACAAAACGCTTAACGTTGACACCTTCTGACGGCGAGAACGACAACGAATAGGGAAAAAACGCCATTTTATTAATATGTAATGTACCTACTTACATTTTTGGTTGAACTTTCGCCCCTAAGTTATGCTCTAGATACAATCCAGTATTAAATTTGCAATATGACCCTATAATAAAAATACTTTGTGGCTGCAGATACGTGAAAACGCCTCTTATATGTTTGTTTAAGTATAGGCAGAATAAATATACTCATACCACTAGCTTGAAATAGAAAAGCCCAACTTGAGCACTGAATCGTGAGAATATTTTAGAATTTGCGGTGGAAGCTTGGTAAACCGATCTATCGTGAAACCGGTCATGGGTAAAAATGGTCGACGTAGACAAGTGTCAAAATCGTGTAGGTAAAGCGACCTTTGTTATTTGTCTTCGTTATACGATAGGAAAAACCACGCTGTTAACGGTATTTTTGCGCATTTGAAAATAAATTTATAGAAATATATTTGCAAGAATAACTCCTTTTGATAGCAAAGGGTCCCCTGCTCTTTTTACAGTGTTTACACCATAGTTTTAACGACTATTTTTCTATGAAACATTAGCGACCAGTTGCAACATACTCGTATGTATTTTCTTCCATTTCAGTTTCAGTTGAAATACAAACCCACCGCATACCGCGCCGGACCACCGAATATCAAACTATTCAAAATATAATATTTATATAACGTATATGCATGTTCGCTTTCCGGCATTGTGTATTATATCTAATTAATGACACATTATCGAAGGGCACGGAAGATGCGCAACGTTATCCGGCAACTAAATATTTTGTCCATAAATGCATTTTTTCGAGCACGTAAATACTTTATAAATATGCATAAAGCCTGGAAAGCGGAAAAAGTTCAAATAAATTCAGTAGATCTCAGTGTCACCAACATGTTCTAGATGCTGGCTTATTGGTCTACCTAAACAAATTGTCAGGGTCGCCAGCGGTAGATAAAATTGTTGTGTAAAATTCATGCCTGATACTCGGACTGCAAATTACCTTATCAGACTGACAAGAAGGACCGGTGAGCTACAGTAGTTTGACAATGTAGACCACGATTTGAATCAGTTCAGCAGAAAAGACTTTTGCTAAGTGACCGATCCAATAGGGACAACAAAACGGATTAACTTAATAATTATAGAGCATGATAAAAATAATGATGAGGCAGCAAAAGTTCAATCGAAGGGACACGAGCTACAAAGAAAAGCAGTTTTAAGCTAAACACTTGTTACGAGTTACATATCGGTAATGATTTAAGATGAATGCTCCAAGTTGTACGAATCTGTGTTTTGTTCTCTTCTACTGATATAGCTACTACGCTGACATATGCACGTTCTAAGGAGAGTTTATTGCTTTGCAATACGATCGATTAACTGTCAGCACAGCACTTGTGCAAGAATATTGAACAATTTTTACATTCAGTTCCGTTGAATCGTTCCGCTAAATAAGAGGCAGATCTCATATCAACTCTATCTAAAAATATGGGATTGCTAACGATGCGAGTCAGTGAATTTTACTTACCCTGACTTAACGGGTTTCAAATTCAAAATTCGCTTCGCAGGCAACTGCACAGTCTCTATTGGAAGTGATTCGGTAAAAATTGTGTGACGTCCTCATATTATGAACGTGACGGGCAACCATTGTACCACATTTAAAAATGGATAATTTTCTAACAAATGCTTGTGCACCCCATCGCCATTCAGACCCACACGTTTGTAAATTTTTCTATGACTACAATGTAGCCGACAAATGTCCCACATGAACATACACCCTGGATGCGCGTGCGTTTTACTGAACGGTCTTCACGATGACTTGTTTGATAGATGACGAGGCGACGTAAGCTCAGTTTAGCCAACCATGACAATTGTCTTTTCTTCCTCTAAACAGTTTTTCGCGCGTATGTTGCCTCTTAGGCTAAGTCGACAGACGTCTAATACGCTCGAATACTATTCCTGACAAAAATGGCTGCTATTCCGCAGGGCTAAATTCGCTTGTACTATTCAAGGCTTTCGTCTGGCATTCGGATGAAGTGATTGTATCCGCCTAGCTCGTTTAATAACGCAAAACAGACGAGCGGCCGACCTGTTTGACATGATTTGCCACAACCATCTACAGATCAGCATTTCGGCCGCAGCAACTAAGCGCGAGAATAGGTTAGCCTGTACTAAAGTGCCTAGGTTATCTACCTCGCTTAGAAAGACCTCAAATGTAGTCTAAGCGCCTTCAATTCGATTTGCGTTGGATAGGGGACGACAAAAGTTGCAGTTGCGAGTTCCGCTTAAACAGGCCTCAAGGTAGGAGCTTTGGCGTTTCGCTGATCCAAAGACGACATGGATCAACCGTGTTACTGCTACACAATGCAATAGAAGCTCTTCTTTATGCAGAGCGACTTTCAGTATGTTTACAATACGTTTGTCCAGGGCAAGGCTTCGTAGATGGGTCTTGCCACTCGCCATGAGGAAGAGTTTTTGACAGGCGTCAAGTGTGAGTGCTTTAGAATCACCAATACGGGCAACAACACATGCATGCTCGCACACAAACCGTAGACTCGTCTCGCTGTATAGTAACAGCAAAAACAACAAGACCAGCAAGAAAGACGCTTCGTTTTTTGGCTTAGTTTTTCTACCTTGTTGTTGCAGTTGCTCGCCTGTACGAAGCAACAAAGCGTGTGCCTGCTGCAGAATATTCCCAATTGACGTTTTTGATGAAGAACGTTCCACCGATTGTAGTACACATAAATGAACTACTAAACGACATTTATTGCCTAATACCATCTATCGACTTGTGGGTGTCGCTTGCGGTTCGTGTTGGGTACAGGCGTTCGCTTTAACATACGGTTAAGAGGAACCCGTCATCCACTAGAAACAGTTTTATACGCAGACGTATTTGATTTGGGTACGAATGTTTGAGCAAATGGTGCGAAACGGCCATATTACATATGTTATTAGACCAAGCCAAGATTAATAATATGATCGAAGAGCTCAGGTACGTATCGCTAACATCTAGAGGCATGCTAACAGGCCCGTGGCCCAGGGCTTTACAGGTAGTCGTAGGGGTCATAGGGGCCTAAAGAGTGTCAATGTCGACGTCCACGGTTCTTTGTGAAGATATTTAACCTGCTCATCGAGGCATGCCATTGGCTTTTCGCTTCGTGGAACATATGAATCGCCTGTTTCCAACGGCGCACGAACGAATTCGTTACGGAATGAAAATTTGGAATTATGCTGGACTATGCCGCCAAATAGCTGAAGTTAGTGATCTGTTCCCTCATTATATAATTCGTAGGCGCCAAAAATGGAGAAGAGTCGTTGATCTGACAAAAGCGTTATCCAGCTCGCGCTTGAGCATTATTATGTTCTCGGTCTTGGTTACCTTGAGACCTATGGTTTTATTCGCTTACCTCCCACCGCTGATTGGGGGCGTTGATTAATAGTTTAAAATGTTTACCTCTGATTGTGAGTGTCCGTTGTTTTTAGTCGTTTACGGCCAAGCTTTCTGTGAATGATCTGCTGTGCATTTGATAGAATTCTTAGTCTTAAACTCAAACTCGACTTGTGATCTTACCTGTTCTGTGAGTGATATCAGTGCTAGATGTTATTACTAAATATTTTTAACCATTCTATTTGGCTCTCGATAATGTAATATAAGCGTAAACAGACATTCGAATGCTAATGGACGTTGCAGCAGCATGGAATGTAACCTCAAACATAAAAGCATGCTCATAGGTAAAATTCTATTTTTAACAATAACGCAATTTTTAGATGTCGAACGATTCTTCGACGAGGAAATTGCTGTGTAATGTTAATCGTATACCAAATATGCGAACCAGTGTTAAACTACAACAAGCTGAATGGTCATAGGCACAACTTTGCTATGTTCATGATCATTAGATTAGTGGTAAACACTCTCTCGTTCATGGATGTTTTACATCGATCCGATTGAGGCTATCTACTGAGGCGGCAACAACTTCAACTGGACCCGCTTCAGTTCGAAGTGCAGATTGGCTAACGGCAGTGACCAACAGTGTCAGTTACTGTGTCAATACATTGACGATCTGAGACGTGTGTGTCTGAATGCAAGCACGCCAGTTTCGATTTTCAATAAGTTAGCAGACATGTTCGGGATTATCTATGCCAGTCTGTACACAAGCTACAACAGCAAACAAAATTATGACAGTTGTATGATAGCTTTCCCTCTCTCCCCCTGCTGTTCTTGTCCCTTTACTATGCAAATATATATTATTGCCGGCTGCATATGAATGGTATGGTCGAACAAAAAACAATATTCTAACTGCCTTGCATAAGTTGCCTATGGGCTTTATGACGCGCTCGTGGCGCTCGACGTCAGGCTACGACGAGCCAGGCCTCTGCAAGCGTAAATGATGGCCAGATCCTGAAGCCCATCGATATCATGAATTCCTCGTGGCGATTGCTCGGGATGCTCAGTATGTGGTTACCTGTTCGAATCGTCTTAGTGATGCATTTCTATCGATAACTATTCATGCAATTGGTTGCTAGAAACAATGTAAAACCATTTATGTGGTAAAATTCGCTAACTCCTCAAAGGAGCTTAGCTTAAACCGAAAAGCATGATCAATATACGAGATAATATATTTTAATACTTATCTCGTCGAAGGTGCTAAATAAGCGGAAGGACAGAGAAATATATTATGAGAAAATGGCTGTATTGCCTTATTTTAACATGAGGCGGCAAATTGCCATTAATCGATACAAATCCATGGCATATCGTGTTTCGACGATATTCTGCATGTATAAGATGAAAGTAAACACAGTGCGGTGGGGTTTGGTGTGTGCGTAACAACGCGTCAGCTAATGAATAATAAATTACCTCACTACTATTTCATTTTAGACGCGCATTTATTATGTCGGCTTTTGTTGTTCACCATCGAGGAGAATGTAAACTTTGGCCGATTGTGTTTTACCATATATGTTTGTTTACTTATTTCCAGCCGAATGATTCTGTGCAAACTTTGGAAAGATAGTGCAGAATAGATCAACTGACAAAAGGTAGCTTCGTTTGCAATATGTTCGACATACATACATTGTGTCAAATCGTCGAGGTATCTCATTGCATAACAATGGTAATACTAACAGAGGTACAATAGAGGAATTATCCTGTGCTGTGTTTAATCGGGCATTACTACATACCATAGGGCTTCAAAGAAGATAGAAATTAGATTGCCAAAAAATCAATAGCAGTGCTAATCGACCTCTGACCGATAAGAACAACTGTGAATTCAACTGGATATATTCGTTTATCAAAACATTAAATAGCAATGCTTATATTATGAATATAAAACAATCGCATATTTAAAAATGTACGAAAAACTTGCAGTTTTTTAAGCGATGCACAAATCGACGCATGAGACTTGTACAAGTACAAAATGTGCGGACAACAAATCGCTCTCTTACAGCTCTTTTCTCCCTTGAGGAAAACATCCAAAGAGTAAGTAACCGACAGCGCTGTGTTTCTAATGCGTCTTTGCTTGCGGCACTCGCGTAAACAACGTTTGAGATTGTAAACTTGTAATCTGCAAAATATGAATGTTGTCACGTAGATCACTCTGCGAATTCCCGTTCAGCCAAGGGAGAACCAATCGGTTATTTCGGCGCCGTTAAGCAGCTTCATCCGGCTTTTGTGTCATTCAGCAAATTCAGAAATAGGCATTGAGACACGATGCGTCGACGCTACATTGTACGACGCTAAATCTGCACTCGTTGTGCACAATTGACACAACCGGACACAGTGCACCGCCAGAGGACAGTTGCATCGGAACCGTCCTCCGGCTGTTCGACATGCTAAATGTATTACTGCAGCCCGGTGTATCGAAATGTTTGACATGTCGCAGTTGCACACTCTTGTGTATCGCTCGCGCTGATTTTTGAAAGCGTTATCAATGTTTAGTTTAAACCAACAAATAATAGCTTATCCGAGCGAGAGAAGGCGTATGTTGTTGCGATTTCCCTCATTCTACTCTCTCCAGTAAAGGTAAGGTAGATCTGCCGCCGAAAGCACTCTAAGTGAGTTTCATTGTCCATTCAGGCGAAAGGTGTCCTATGGCAGGTTATCTGTAATGCTTCTCGGCGGTGAAGCCACCGTCTTTCTCGATGCCTTCTAAACCCTCATACATTTTTACTCTGAATTCAGTGAGAACGCCTACTAGGGTGAACCCGTTACCTCAAAAGAGTGTGCGGATGAGTTGCGATGAGGTGGAGTCGTCACGTGCGAAAGAACGTCCACTAGTCAGGCGTACAAAATTCTCATCGCTTGCAGAAGTTCACTTGATAGTTTTATGTGCCATTGTATATATGTATATATATATATATAT
>MNPL01020300.1:0-15935 GCA_002081605.1 Tropilaelaps mercedesae
TATATATATATATATATATATATACGAACCAATACACCGTGTTACAACCAAATAAAATCGGATTGTTACATTGTATATGTATGTGGCAACAAAATTTTGATGTGCCCGTAGTGTAGAGCACTTGCACTACGCGTTCCTATTAGGCGAACGGATTGCAGTTCAAGGGCATTATATTCTTGCAGTAACAAGGGCAGGTATCGATAACATAGATAATTATAGGTAGGTGCATGGGTTCGATCCCCGCCGGTGCACATTTACATTTATTTGGGGTCCGTCTTAGGAAGTAATGCAAAAACTGCTACCGTGGACGTTAAATGTTGGCTGATGGTCAGCTTTATAAAAATAATATAATAATCGAAAGTTTATTAGTTGTATTGAAGTTTGTTCTCCAGCATACATAGCGTTTAATGACATTGAATGCATTACAATGAGAAGCATTATCCATACACCCCTTTGTATCATCCCTATGACACCGGTGAATGTGCCGTTTTTCAGGAGGCTACCATGAGGCATATTGTCGGTTGGTACAACACATATTCTGGAAGATTTAAATAAAATATAGGCGGCAATTAAACGTTACTATAGCTAAAACCAGCCGCGAATACAGCTCAGATCTGTGGCCATTCTAAACGAAAACGCCATTCTTGCGACAAACCGAGGAATCTGGTAGGGCCTTTCGACACGCCAGAGTCTCAGAATGTATAAGCATACACATGATGTGAGCACGTAGACAAGAGAAAAACTTCAGAGTTAGAAAACCTCGCATTGGTTACTCTACGGCCTCCGTAAGGAGTCACTCTACGCTTTGGCTCGATCTATCGCAATCATGCGGTCCTGTTGGTTTAACGTACCTGTGTTGCGAAATTGCTTCTACGGCCGCGGCGAACTCCACCTTTGGGCCGCGTGCCACCACATAATCGTTCCGTCGGGTTTGGGTGACGAAAAGGGCAAACTTCCGAAAGGGCGACAGAACAAAAGAGAACAGTGTCTAAATGATAGTGTGGTATGGACAACAATTGTTTATCACCGAAAAAAGGCTGAAGTCGCTTGAGAATGTGCATTTCGTATAGGGCTGCCCTCTTTTTTCATTCTATCAGATTCAAGCTATATTTGTTTAGAGTACCACAACCTGAGCTGATGTCGCTGCTTTCTCCGTTCAGATGCACAATCGCAGTTCCTTACGAGAGCAAAAGGGTAAAAAAGTTCAAAGAGAATGCCTTCTATATGAACTTGTATGTGCAGTACAGTCACTTGAGCTTGAGTCACTGGCGATATATTTCCTCAATACTGAAAATGTGGGTCTGTTCTTGGCCTTTCTAGCCCGTATCGTTTCAACTTCTCGTAGGAAAGAGTCGGCCTGACTTCAGTCGTAATATTAATAATGATTGAGCAAAGGTCACTATTTCTTCGCGCGTCTTGACAGCTTTAACAACGTGGTCTCTTAATTACTATCAAAAGCTCTTTCTCTCAAAACTTGGACCGATCTGGTAACAGTGCCAACTGCTAACTGTTCGCTTTTTGTAGGAAATGCACTTACATTGATAATTGCGAATCGTAGAAACTTTTTGGTAGAGTTGCTGCTCAAAGGAAAAACCATGGGCTTTAAAAATGTCATCCTTGTTCGCTTTAGTGCCCGCGAGGATATGTTCGCAGGTTATCAGCTGTGAACTGTTAGGCTACCACCTTTAATTCTGGTCTAGCGCGGAAACGGCTTCACTCACAGCTTTCAGAGTAATAGAAACCTGTGCAACGTGTTTTATTTAAATGTGTCGTTAACATTTATAGGGACAGAAAATAAAAAAATCCGCTAATGGTATGACACTTTACCGGAAGGACCATCACAGAGAAGCAATTTAGAAAGCATTGCCTGCCGTTTAATTGAAGATCGATTTTAAGTTGTTGTGTAAAATACCTGTATATGTGTGTGTCTATATATACACATAACGCCTAGAATTTAATTGAAAATTTAATCTATCATGTCATCGCGTAAAATATCGATGCATGTACACACAAAGCTTTTTAATATTTAAAATGGCGTATAGACCTTCGCATTAGGACCTGCCTGACAATGAATGGCAACTGAATCGAGTTGATCGGGTCCACTTCAGAGTGAGGTTATTAGAGAAGGCCGCACAATCTATTGTGGCGCAATGTGCTTGAGTTCGAAGTCGGGGTATGTCTTTTTGCACCGCCACGATTTTTATTACGTAATTTCTTCTGTCGTATTTTAGCTTTAACTGTTGAATTCGCAAAACTAACTTCTGGTCAGGGATCACTTTGGTGGCGCAACAACTAATTTTACGTACATGTTCTGAAAAATACGGTAAACGAATGTTCGTTTTGTTTCCACGAATGGTACGTACTAGGAAATATGCAAATGAAGTCAAATAGAGAAAACGAATGTCCACAACTGTTTGAATAAAAATGAAAGTGATGCGACAGCAAGGCAATCATATAAAACAAATGAATTTATTTATGGCCAGGATTCTATCGCAATGTAACAATAGCCTGTGTAAGAATGTCCTACAATGGATCAGAACGATTATAATCTTTGTAAGAATTTAAGTTGAGCTTAATTGGTGAATCGAAGAATTTCGTCTTTTCCATTGCAAGGAAGTAGCTAGCAACATATTTGCGCTCCAATAGGCTTGCAGTCAATTGACTTCAACATCGTGGCCAGTGTTTAGATGGTCAAACAAAACGTTTATTTTACATTTGTTTATTTGGCCTTAGGTGTTTGTCAAGCAGCTTAACAACTCTATACCCCGAACTCTATCAATATGTTTAACATGCCGGCTGAAATAACTCTATGAGCCTTATTATAAGAAAATGTGATCTAGGCGTCTGAGGGACGACACCCAGATCTAGACCTATGTACATGTCGCTAGACTTTTTCTACCGTTTTACTCCGACACATCATCGCCACATTGCATTGGCCCACCGAATGGCTGCTACGAACTGACAAGAGCTAGACAAAGAACGGATATACTTGTGTACAGACGACAAAGTCAAAAGAAGCATCGCCCTTTGGCCAACAATAAAGATATACTTGACAAAAGTTGAAGCATTTTTCTTGTGGTCATAACTACCGGGTCTGAAAAGAAGAGCATTCCCTTCTCAAACAGAAGAGTCGCTCATTACGCGTTGGAGAACGATGAAGTGGGATGTTGTGTGCAAAGAAAACAAGTTGCAAACAACAAAATTTGTTGATGCACGAATTATCCGTATACACTTACATCCAGTAACAACAGTTGATTTTATTTTTGCAACTGCCAAATGTATTTAAATGTATTTTATTCTCATTAAAATTTGGCAACTAATTAGGATAGGCCTCGATGAAAAGTGCGAGGTACGTAGCATTTTTGAGTAGGCCAAAAATTTTCATAGCGGAGTTTTTACGCGTATCTTTATCCGTGCTCGTGACACTCTGGATCTGCAGTTGTTTGCTGTGATTCTTGCAACGCGGTATGGTGCGAATTTCACGTTAGCTGAGAGCGAGGAATTTAGTTTTGCGCGTTGAGCACAGTGCAGCCCAATGCTCGAGTAGATGATTTCGCTTGCTATACCTAGAACAGACAGCCCGAGCCCAAGTGCAAGGAGCACAAAGCTGCCCTGGACGTCAGCCAAGGCCAGAGCCTGCAATCAGGGAAAGACAAAACGTGTTATGCGAGTGTACTGCGACAATCGAAGATCCATGTGTACGTGGGTTCCATCTATCCTGGGTCAAACCTCGACTAGTTGATGTCGCTTTTCACCGAGCCGGTCAAGTTTTGCCCCTCTTCGTTGGACCTGAGGTGGGGCCGGGAATTAGCATTGCCTAGAAAAATCTTTACCTACTGCATAACGGTAAGCCGATTGCCGTCGAGGTTCTAAAAAAGCGCCGTTATTTAAAGTGTTTGTATACACCTGGCAAACGGCTACTCTGCGATAATCTCAACTACGATAAGATGCTGTTGAGTGCAGGTCATTTTGACAAAAGAAGCTGTGAATCAATTGAGTGCTATAAAAAGCAAGCGTATACCTGCATGTTGTGGGCAGACTGGGTCGATGACTCCATATCACATTTTTCCATATCTCGAAGGTACCACTGCAACTGTTTCTCGTACAGATAAGCCTCACGGCATGCAGCGATCCTGGGAGCGGAGCAAACGAATAACAGAACGAAGTACTATGGCGATGGAGGTCTCATATCAAGTGGGATCTGGTTGTTGTTTAGGTTTTGCCAGTCCGTATTAAGCATTACGAGACTATGGATTATTGCTTCTGGTAAACTAATTATCATATTATTAGATATTTTTCTAAAAAATATTTAGCTCGAGTTTTTGCGCAGACTTGCACGTTTCACCACTCCTACGGCGGATTTCCTTCCTGCCGTTCCTTCCTAATGCTATGACACTAACGTGCATCGAGACAGTGCAAACGTTATAGCCAATCAATAGTGAATGGGCAACCCTATTGACTACATACGCCATTACAAGCATTTTACGAACATCCGACTTCAGTCGACGAGAAATGAGAAGCCCGGCAGAAATCATGCCAGCTGCCTCCGTCGAAATCATCATTTTCGGACAATGGCCACGTTGTCTCAGTTCCTGCGCATGAACAGATCGGTTGCAGTGAATATAATTTCGTCACCATCTTGGGTCAGCGCATCTCGATAGGTTGGAGGGGAAAAATTCGTGTGACAAAGTAGCCGCCCCAATAAAAACGGTACCGCCTTCATTTCTTCTAATCAAGTCGTCAAAAAAAAATCGTGCAAAATTACGCTGAAATCGGAGTTGTAAGTGCGTTCATATGCTAGTGCAGGAAGTGAGATACGTCTCAGCCTGCATTGGATCGCAAAAAGACTGGTGTAAATCGAATCTGCGAAAAATTAACTAAATACTTTTCGAGTTATTTCGAGTTCTTCGGACCTTTATTATGAGAGCGCTGCCGATAGTAGGAGACCCGATAATGACGCGCTGCCTGGCCGATATTTCACTAAGAATTTCCGCGAGTTGCGGTCCATGATGAAATATACTTTTTACAAGAATTACTTGCTTGGCCAGTTGTCGAAAAAGTTTATTCACTGGATTCTGGAAGTAAACGCCGTAGGTACGGACATGTTATTTTCGCTATTTTGAGATCTGCTGTTATAGTGGAATTCGTTGGCATAACATATCGCAATCCATTTAAAATTTACGTAACATACCAGTCGTGTCTACTAAGTGATTACAGGTACGGTAATACGACGTATGGCGGATTTTATTCTAACATACATGTGAGTATAGCACTATATATAGTGAAACACACAGTGTGCTTTAAGTAACAGTTTGGTGTGCAAAATTTGTGCGTTCCGGAGGCAGCTCCTTTGTTTATTTACGTCTTCACTAAGATTAAAATGAGATTCGAACATTAAAATGTTCAAACCAGTCGTCATCCTCGTAGGGCCAAGTAAAAAAGTAACCTTAAATGAACGCGTTATTTTTTGCATATAATTCAAAAACTGCATGATCTGCCTTGAAACTCTTTTTTGCGCAGTATCAACTCGGGTGTTGTTTTATCAAAAACCCAAGTGAATTATCTCATACTCACCTGCTTTTATTAGTATTTCAAACATCGATTTAGAAGTGCAAAAAAAGAAATATATACAAAATTGAAGTTCCTCGGAATAAAATCAAATTTGCTTTTTCGTTTATTTTCTTATATCATGCTCACATACATCACTACGACAAAGCCATAAAAAATGTTTGAACAGCTTTAAATTGGTTATTTTAGCCCAACATAGAGATATTTTTCCTCAATTTTGTTCAAAATTTCTTTAATGAAGATCAATCAATGATTGCCATTGCAATTAGCACGTTGAAAGAATCTCGGCTAGGCGAATCTGTAACGTCAGTGACCTACAGCAATGCAATGACGCCGTCGAGTCGACGGGGACTTTAACGAGCAAGAGGTGAAGCCGCAGGCCATGGAAGGAACAAAAAGGCGCTGCTTTTTCCTGTCAAAAGTAATGATTTTGCTCTGTATTTCACTTGGAGAACAACTACATTGGTAACGTAATCGATCAAATACAAAATCCTGCGCACCAATGGGCCTACTAACAGACTAACGGGAATATGGATATATACATTTATAAATAAACCCCGTTAATCTAGTGAACGAGATATACGCACAAATATATATATATATATATATATATATATATACAACCTAAAACGTCTCAGAAGAATTGCCTAACACCAATTACTGATTATAACACTGAACTAGCGATTTGACGCAACATCGCTAGCGAATCTACCGTAAATAGTGCCGACATGATGCTATCTGCCTGGGCGTAGATGCGGACATCTTTGAATCGCAGGACATCTGCGAAGGAGTTAACGAAGTCTTCGCTCTCCTTTATTGTCATCACCGAAGTGAGTTGCGAGTTGAGAAAGGTCATGAAGGTTACCGAGATGGCCAACAGAAAGGCTATGAGACATAGCCGGAACCAGTCAGGTCGGCGAGGCAGATCTGAAATAGAAAATTGACGGAGGGGACATTTGTGAGCCACACTCGCCTATAAAAATGATGCTGTCCGTTTACCGGCTGGCGCAGGCAAGTGCGTGATTGTTACAAATCAAACACTATCCCCAATTCAATTCGCAGGGATAATCAAAGCTTGCTACCCTAGTGGGTTGAACCTCAAATCAAATATGTTGGAAGTGGTCCTCTCACTTTAAAAATATTAAATCCCGTATCTGTTCATTAAATGGGATGAATTACCTTGAGGAAATATAGCTGAAAATATCTCCCATAGAAATTGGAAGTACGAATCAGTTGACCTTCTATTCAATGGTTCGCGTAGATGCCTGTGAAGTGCAAGTAACGTTAACTCAACTTTCCTTTCTTTTTCATTGAACGAGGTTATTAGTGATTTGATCTTGTTACTAAGCTACCATTTTATTACTATGGTTTCTTTTTCATGCAATAAAACAATGTGGCGTGTTCGAAAGTATTGATATCTCATGAAACATTTATAACCTCAGGGTGTTTCAAAAGTTGTGCAACATTAAAAGTCTAAACAGGATTGGTCGCCCATCTTCAGGCGGATTACCTTCAATGGCCGCCAACTCAAGAGACGAAAGCTGGTTACTGAAGTAAATCCAAAAGGAGGCTGAATGTTGTCGTTACTGAATATCCACCATGATTATTGTTCAAAGCTACTCGCTACATATTGTAACCATAGATTCTGAATGCACACGTTGTATTTTTATCGCAATTATTATTATAATTATTATTATTGCTATCATTCATTACTCGAAGAACTCATAGCAGTATGACGCACCATCTGTATACAAGGGCCATACCTAGAAATAAACCAACAGAAGAGCGAAAGTGCCAAAATCGACGCTGTAAGTGCAAGCCATACATCCAGCTGGAAGGCCTTCATGAAGTTGAAAGGATCGATTACCTGGCTCACAAAACAACAGAGGCAAAAATTAAATAAAGCGATCCACATACGACGTCACTATTGGAATCCATGAGGCTGTCAACTTTAGCAGACTGACCAGCGGGCACAGTAAGTGCAGTGACCTACAAACAATGAAAGCATTAAGCGGTTCAGAGAAACCTGTAGCCCGATTTATTTTGAATGTAATTTATTTTTCTAGTAATCGCTATGTAATGGTGAATCAAGAGGCCAAATTAACAACTGCGCAGATAACAACGTTATCAGTGACTCGATTTCGTTACTAAATTACTATTATTATTACTATGATTGCTTTTTTGTGTAATAAAAAATATGTCGTGTTCCAAAGTATTGAAATTTCATGAAACATTTATCATAATGAGTTTCAAAAAGTTATGGGACGTAAAAAGTCTCAAGAAAATTGCTCGCCAATCTGCAGGTGTGTTACCTTCGATGGCCGCCATGTCAGGAGACGGAAGCTGGTTATTGCAGTAAACGCCTCCTGTACAATCGCGGACCGTGTGATCGTTGCTGATCCGGGACCGAGGAGCACGTCGACCTCCTACAATTTCACATCGGTAATAGGCAATTGTGATGGATGAACGATTTTGTTTATTTGAATGCGCCTTCATCGAACAATAATTAAGTGACTGTATTGCCATTTTGCAAAACGAAGTGGCTGACTTTAAAATTCAAATATAAAATATTATTGAAAATGTTAATATTTAAAATAATATCAGGAATTAATAGTTAGCATGAATGTAGCGAATCTACAGTTCAAAACCGCGCACATATTACCGAGTCTTACGCTACACAATAGCCTATTTAACAATGGTCAACATGTGCATATATATATATATATATATATACGAACCGATACACCGTGTTACAACCAAATGAAATCGTACGGATTGTTACATTGTACATGTATGTGGCAACAGAGTTTTCACGTGCCCGTAGTGTAGAGCACTTGTACTACGCGTTTTTATTAGACAAACAAATTGCAGTTCAAGGGCATTATATTCTTGCAGTAACAAGGGCAGGTATCGATAACATAGATAATTATCGAAAGTTTATTAGTTGTATCGAAGTTTGTTCTTCAACATACATAGCGTTTAATGACATTGAATGCATCACAATGAGAAGCACTATCCATACCTCCCTTTGTATCATCCCTATGATACCGGTGAATGTGCCGTTTTTCAGGAGGCTACCATGAGGCATATTGTCGGTTGGTACAACACATATTCTGGAAGATTTAAATAAAATATAGGCGGCAATTAAACGTTGCTATAGCTAAAACCAGCCGCGAATACAGCTCAGATCTGTGGCCATTCTAAACGAAAACGCCATCCTTGCGGCAAACCGAGGAATCTGCTAGGGCCTTTCGACACGCCAGAGTGTCAGAATGTATAAGCATACACATGATGTGAGCACGTAGACAAGAGCAAAACTTCAGAGCCAGAAAACTTCGCATTGGTTTTTCTACGGCCTCCGTTAGGAGTTACTCTACGCTTTGGCTCGATTTATCGCAATCATGCAGAAAGTCTCTCCAGCTGACCGTCAACTCTTCCATGTTCTTGCCAACCCTACTATTACTTTCCACGGCTGCTTAAAAGCTTATTTGTGCGGTCCTGTTGGTTTAACGTACCTGTGTTGCGAAATTGCTTCTACAGCCGCGGCGAACTCCACCTGTGGGCCGCGTGCCACCACATAATCGCCCCGTCGGGTTTGGGTGACGAAAGGGGCAAACTTCCGAAAAGGCGACAGAACAAAAGAGAACAGTGTCTAAATGATAGTGTGGTATGGACAACAATTGTTTATCACCGAAAAAAGGCTGAAGTCGCTTGAGAATGTGCATTCGTATAGGGCTGCCCTCTGAGTAGCCACTTTTTTCATTCTATCAGATTCAACCTATATTTGTTTAGAGTACCACAACCTGAGCTGATGTCGCTGCTTTCTCCGTTCAGATGCACAATCGCAGTTCCTTACGAGAGCAAAAGGGTAAAAAAGTTCAAAGAGAATGCCTTCTATATGAACTTGTATGTGCAGTACAGTCACTTGAGCTTGAGTCACTGGCGATATATTTCCTCAATACTGAAAATGTGGGTCTGTTCTTGGCCTTTCTAGCCCGTATCGTTTCAACTTCTCGTAGGAAAGAGTCGGCCTGACTTCAGTCGTAATATTAATAATGATTGAGCAAAGGTCACTATTTCTTCGCGCGTCTTGACAGCTTTAACAACGTGGTCTCTTAATTACTATCAAAAGCTCTTTCTCTCAAAACTTGGACCGATCTGGTAACAGTGCCAACTGCTAACTGTTCGCTTTTTGTAGGAAATGCACTTACATTGATAATTGCGAATCGTAGAAACTTTTTGGTAGAGTTGCTGCTCAAAGGAAAAACCATGGGCTTTAAAAATGTCATCCTTGTTCGCTTTAGTGCCCGCGAGGATATGTTCGCAGGTTATCAGCTGTGAACTGTTAGGCTACCACCTTTAATTCTGGTCTAGCGCGGAAACGGCTTCACTCACAGCTTTCAGAGTAATAGAAACCTGTGCAACGTGTTTTATTTAAATGTGTCGTTAACATTTATAGGGACAGAAAATAAAAAAATCCGCTAATGGTATGACACTTTACCGGAAGGACCATCACAGAGAAGCAATTTAGAAAGTATTGCCTGCCATTTAATTGAAGATCGATTTTAAGTTGTTGTGTAAAATACTTGTATATGTGTGTGTCTATATATACACACAACGCCTAGAATTTAATTGAAAATCGATCTAGTGTAGTTGTGTAAAATATTTATATAGATGCATGCAGGTATTTCACATAATGACACTAGATCGATTTTTAATTCATTCAAAGTGTTCTATTCCACTTGTTGTTGGCATTCATCAGCATAGGAAACAAGAGGATATTGGAAATGCGATAATGGTTGAAACCTTAACGGAATGATCATCAAATCGAACCGATTAAAAAACTCGTTTACCATTTAATTGAGAATTGTTTCAAAATTGTTGTATAAAATACGTGTATATATATGTATATAGATACATCGCATTTAGCATCTAATTGAAATATTGAAATGTATATGAAAAACCCATTGCACTTCGGGACCTGTAGACATGAAGGGTGCGCTTCCTCGTTCGACTCATTATTTCCATTACCAAGTATGTGCTTGTGCTGGGCGCGCATATCGTTTCTTCAACTGATTACCAGCGTTTAAAGTCAAAACATGCTACGCGAACATTGAACTCTACATTCGCGCGAGTCATGCGCGTTTGGCAATTACCAAACGACCTCACCGTGGAAGGCGGCGAACGCTTGCATGTAGGCACTTTCACTGCGTCGTGACAAAAAACAGCTATCGATTGCGCCATGCTTAACCATACGTCGGCAGGCGGACGGGACATTGCCACAGCAATCTGCGAATTTAAAAATTGTAAGTGCCTATTATATTTCAGTTTATTACAGTTGGTTTTTTCCGCTTTTGCCGTCGGCCACTGCCAAATTTTTTTATTATATGAGGAGGAGGAACAAAACCAAATATGTCGTTATGCTACATCATTGGTTTGCCTGGAGATATGAACTAACTGGAATCATGGTAAGTCCTCTGATCTCCACTTTAGCGCAAAGGCCTGCCCTTTCATCGGTACTGGTCGAATACCACTTTGAAATCCATCATTCAAGCAAACTTACGTTTTATTCAGTTTCAATGCAAACTGGAGCCCATTCGCGAAACGGCAATTTAGAAAAAAATTCGTGTTGTCGTCAAAAAAAATAGTTGAAAGAATATTGCACAAGTAGTAAAAGCGACGTGTAGTCAAAAGTGCAGGTTGGCCCATCTGTATACAAAACAAATGTATTTATTTATTAAAGTAGGAAGTTTCCCTTGCTCTGAGGTAGAATTGTCAACAAGGAATATACAAATATTTTTCCAATATTTTAAGAAGCATGTTTTTACCTCTTCGGCGACTTTTCAAGCTGACAGAAGCTAACAAATCTCGTCGAAAAAGAAATCCTAGAGAGCAGTAGAGGAATAGTAAGGGCGTAACGGGTAGATTCCTCAAACGGCACCATGAGCTCGGTAGGCCTACAAGATGTTTCCACTGCACTTATTGGAAACGCAATGTACTTCGAAGTGATGCCAGATAATTTAATTACGCGAACCTTGGCAGAAATCTTACGGAGAGTAACGTTCATGAGTGTCACGAACATGAATAGCTCAATTTTAGAACTTTGAGAAGTTTCTCTGTTATTTTCTCCCCACTCAGATTTATCATCATCATCCGTAACCGCTTACTCTTTCGCTGCGAGGCTGGTGCTAAAATCAGCCGAGCACACCTTCGCCACAATCAACGCTTTACAGAGCTTGCGAGTAAATTAAAACGCGGAACCAACTGAGAGCTGCCATTACATTCAGAACGAGGCCAAGACTCGTTTAATTTTCCTCAACAGTGTCCGTAGTGATACAAAAGAATAATGCTTTTGATTGGTTGCTATATATGAGTGAAATCTTGCTGAGTTAATCGTGCCCGCAAACGAAGGCAACAGGTGAGGAAAACATTAAATCTGTTCAGGGGATCGTCCCCAGTCTAAACGTTGAAACTTCTTTTAGTGGCTGAGTCGACATCTAGACTATCTGTCTATTCAGCCTATGATTTTATCTAGCTTATCTATCTAGCATACTTATCTATTTTACTAGGCAACCTGCCTCAACACACGATTAAAGAGCCTGAAACAAAAAATAAGTGGCGTGATAGCTCTGAAATGATATATTCCGGGTTGAAGGTCCTGATCCTCTGCAGAAATACTATGCCGCCGTGCCGAGAACGTACGAGGTGGCAATTAACAGGGATGTAATTACGAATAAGAATTTCTGTGCCGGCATTTCTCCAGAGAACCTTATAAGGTCCTCGGCGTTAACTGGACGTCTTCTCGCTGGACCGAGTGCTATACGCTGGTAGGCTACGAGGCACTTGCATGCCAATCTCTGTAAAGCGAATAAAAAGGTGCGGAAGATTGCTCGAGGTACGAAAGCAACGAGCGCATATATGGTAACCTCCGTTTACTTAGGTAGATAATCTAATCTCGCAAAGCATTTGGATTCAGCAGGGCTGAGCATAATTTATAGTCGGCTGTTTTTCTGGGCCACATATTACGCCATGAAACATAGATCCCGCCACTGGTCTGTCGAGATTCTTTTGGTTAAATACCCATGGGGCGTTATGTGACAACTATTTAGCTATTTGCCAATGTTCTCTTCACAAGTTTCCTAGGCAGAACCGGAGAAGCAAAGGGCTTGCACAATCAAGAGCTGTAAACAGATATTAAAAAGAATAGCTAGAAGTGGTCCGATAAGTTCTATTTTTTTTTACTGACCGAGATTAATAGAGGCTGTATCAGAGAATTAGTCCAACCTCTATTAACCTCACAGAGTTGCAATGTTTAGTTAGGTGCTTCGCAGGATTATCTAGGTACTTCGGATTTCTGACTTTTTACAGGTGGCTGTCAGTGGTAAGCCCATTTTACAATCGTGATGGTTTCACAGTGTTAGACTAGCCCCATCGACCAGCTCGGTTCAGTTAATCTTCTTCGGCCTAGTAGAAGGCTCGTTGCAAAATGGACATCTATTCTATTGTTGGCTTTCCCGGCTATACCTTACATTTCTTTGACATCCATAAACTACTCCCCAATAGGCCATCACCCATTCCCGTCGATACGCGTAGAGTAGATGCCCCGCTTCGAAGGCTGGCTTTGTCCACTTGCGGCCTTAAATCGTTCCTCCGGATGCTAACGTTATGCGTTCGGTCTTTGGGGAGTAATCTCGGCTCCCATGGACGACCCATATCTCGCCATGGGACCACCTATGAAGCTGGCTGCCGTTGCGGCTGACTGTCTATCTGCCGAGCCGTATACGGGCTAGGGAATAATACAGAATAGCCACTTACACCTCATATGAATGTAAGGAAACACACGCACATAAATTTGTGCGCGTCGAGTATATATATATATATATATATATATATGTAAACATATATAAAATGACCGGGCTGACAGTAGCAGAGCGATTCGGAAACAGAGTTCAAAATTCGTACTCCTCGAAATCTTACATGTTTCAAACCAGATTTGGATGACACTGAGCAAACTCTGATAGGTTAAATGGAATGGCACATCGCTGTTTAATATTCAACGTTGCGGCCCATACCGCGGACATAAAGCAGATATGTCGGAAATGGGATTTACTTCTGTATTCGAATATAACTGCACAATTCAGCAAACATAAGCGAAACGAAGCCACTGGGGTGGCTGCAGCTCCCCGAAGCTGAAGTCTTTGAGGAATCGTCGAACCATTCAATTTCTTCAGATACGATGTCGAATTGACCGAAATGGCAAATTTATCTGCCTGGCATCACCCGTTGCCATTCCCGTTTTTCAGCGTCAGCTGATAGTGTTGTAATTTAATAATCCTCGTTTCTGCTCTAGTCTGTTGCAAGATTTGTGCCTGCTCAACGGATCGATCTGAACAATGGGTAAGTAGATGATAATATATATATATATATATGTATATATATATGTGTGTGTGCGTGTTTGACTCTTAACGCATATGTCGTTTTGTTACAAGCATTCAAGCATATTCCATTTCAACGCTTCTGTTCTATTCTGCCTGACCCGAGGTGAGGTCATTTAGCCTAGCGAATCAGCTTTTAATTGTTTCCAATCAAATCACTTGTCTTCTTCACAGAATTGCAAGGCGCTGGTTACGGCGCAGCAATTGCCGATGCGCAGTGTTTTTCCGCTTCACGGTTCGCGAGTGAAACAAACGACAAACGAGTGAAACAAATCAGGGTCTTCTTGGAATGACGCTTATTTAACACGGCATAATTATTCGCAATATGGTTTGGAAAGGTCACGCCACTTAGTTACAGAGCATCTCTAGGTCATAAACAAGGATCGGGTAACGCACACCAACATGGCCTTCATTCGTGCTGAGAAAATATTGTTTGCAAGTGGAAGTAGAGGCTATAGTAGCCGAAACGTATAAAGGATATAAACAGTGAGAATGAGAGGATTATTCTTTGGTCAGATTCGCCTTTGAGTTCTGTCGAAACACTTCACGGGCTAAAAATTTCTTCATCGTAGTCGCACTCTCTCGCGAGCCGAATAGCATGGTTTTTCCTTAGACTGTTAAGTAGGATTAGAAATCCAGGTTGTTTCCTAGTTCGTTCTTTAAAAGGTGCCCATGGTTTGCTCGCTTTGAGGACTTCAGAAGGGGATGCGGTGCTCCGAGAGCTTCCAAAAATGTGTACTTTGATCAAAAGCTCTAGACCGGCGCGCCGCGAGCCGTGTGCTTTGGAAACACGCGCCCTAATCTAATATTTTTTTAAAGCTGACCATCAGCCAACATTTAACGTCCACGGTAGCAGTCTTTGCATTACTTCGTAAGACGGACCCCATATAAATGTAAATGTGCACCGATGGGGATCGAACCCGTGCACCTACGTGTCTCCTCCAGTTGCAAGGCGCATGCGAATGCACCAAGCCACCCAGTTCGACACGCGCCCTAATCTAAGAACTTCAGACAGGCATGCTGCGGCCCGAGACGTCAGGTTGGGTTTGGCGTTTGTGAGTGTCAATTATATGAAGATGTGTAGCGTTCCTCTGCTTTCGTATGCGAGTAGAATCGTTTTCAGCATCTGTCAAGCTTAAAAAAAACTAGTGCATTTAAGCTTCAGTGGAGTCGCCTATTCTGATTTCTGGACAAGGATTTTCCTACTTGTACGCATGTCTTCTTGATGATTGTAGCGTTGTACGGCCGTGTCTTCTGAAATTAACGTAGGGCTGAATACCGATCGCCTATGATGCTACTGAAACGCCACAGTGAAACTGATAAATGCATACTCAGAAACTATATTCTAACGTAATGCTAGGGATTTTCTAGGTCGAATACGCTGTTGTTAAATTCGACCGCCCCTCAACTCGAAAGGTCCCCGTCAAAAAGACGGTTCGGCTAAGAAGGGATGCGTCAAAAACTGTCTGCGTGCTTGGGGCCAGACTATCCAGACGAGCTCAACTGCAATGACAAGAAGTACATCTAACAGTAAACAGAGCGGGAAGAACCAGCCTTAGGAAAGGCTAGAAGCGAAGAGGGTGAAAACTCACTCTCTTGGTCGCGTCCAATATCTGAAACAGCCTGAAAATCCAGCAACTTGCCTCCGTTGGGCGAATGCCAAGAGGTGGTATGAGGAAACATTTTGAGGGCTACTCCTTGCCCCTGTAGTAACTCCCACCGTCGATCAACGAGTTAGCAGCCCTATCCACTAGTAATGCAATATACCCGCCTCGTTGCTCTCGAATTGGTTCAGAAGTTATACGAACCCATTCTACAGCAGTTCGAACCCCTAACGGCCAATGATAGACTGATTTTCCCATACGTGTCGAGCTCGGTGGCTTGGTGCATTCGGTGCGCCTTGCGACTGGAGGAGACACGTAGGTGCACGGG
>MNPL01020306.1:941-10954 GCA_002081605.1 Tropilaelaps mercedesae
TGGTAAATGCTTTTTTTTTAGATTTGTTCAGACGAGGCTGATAGTTAATCGACAAGTGCACTTAGACATTCTCGCGTATTATACGGTCTCTTGAGTTCTATTTCGACAATGGCCATATTGCTGTGAAGCGCGCCTGTTTGCGACTATCACGGGAACATAAAAGTATTGTGGAGTGCGATCCGAAGGTTGTTAAGCTCCACGGTTCGTTTGATCCAAATAATCCAGGTAGCGCAAAAAATTAGATCATGATGCTACCGGCGATGCTAGATCACCATGCTAACGCTATGCGGCTATGCTAACATATACTCGATAGACTACGTTGGAATATACCTTCTTTGGTATCCGGAGATCCTGTATGTGTTAGTCCATTACGGAATATCTCACCGTCCCAATTTCGAATCTACAAGATATAAAGTGAATAAAGCGAGGTGAATAACGTAGATAGTAGCTAAAGGCTGTTTGACCATACGCGCGCTGTTTTTGAGTGAAGAGAAATGCTTTCCGGAATACATCCGGACGATGACTGTTAACGCCAAAAGTGTATTAGAGTAGTGGTGTCAAAGGGAACGCTTTAGAGTCCTTAAATAATTAGCTCCTAATTAACTTGGATGACTAACATGTGTCCTAAAGGCTGGACAAAAGCAAATAAAGCTGATACACTTATGCAAGTCATTGTACGTACATTAAAAACGTAGACTTTGCATGCCAACAGAGCGTACAATAGGCAGTAAACTCGCTGCATAAAGTTTGCGTCTTGAGAAAAAGTCATTGACTAGCTTGTTCAAGAAGGCACCGCTAAAGACGTTACGAGAAAGATGTTGCGAGAGAATGCGAGAAGCAGAGCTCCACTGTCAGAGAGATACTGGCCGAGAGAGTGTCGCCGAAACAACCAACAAGAGTTATGATTCAACATCTGAAACCGTGCTCGTATGAGTGCTAGTTATCACCAGCGTGACACTTTAGCGTCGGCAAGCGTGAAACAAAAGGAATTTGTGCTTGCCTAGCGCCTGCAGACTTTCGCACCCGAAAGGGGCACCGCCACGTTCACTGCGACCGCGTCCGATAGCGCAACAACGCATTCGAAATTGAATGGGCTTTCCACTGTGAAGGCTAACCACGAAAATGTTCGCGGTGTCACATTGTTGCTTTCCCAGCATGAAACGTTGGCAAACTCGAAGCCGAGGTGGTCCTCAGACCTTGGCCAGGCGACTTGAGTGGCCTTCTCGAGACACTGCCAAGAACTCGCCTGAATCCGTCAGGCCCCAAACGACCCAGCCATGTTCCACGTATTACGGGAGTCGTCATATGCGCATTTACCCTCGAAGTGGGCCCCTTAGGGCCACGGCTTGACCGTTCCGTACGTGGTAGAAGCAAAAAGAGGGGCGAGTAGCGCGTATGCGAGCTTCCTTCAGAAGTTAGCTGAAGTTCGCTCCTCTCGGTCCACGCTAGCTCTTCCTGATACGTTGGGCCCCCCTTCCAGGAACAGCACGGCCAGTCTCAGCTGGCCCGAAGTCGCTTGCCTTTGTGGGGCACGCTTTTCGTTACGATGCACGTCCCCCACGTAAGGCCGTGACGGCTGTTCGTTTCATGGGTCCGACGTTGACTACTCCGCGTGACTGGGGCATTGCCGTGGAATCTCGGTATGAGCTATTGTACTTCGAGTCGACCCGGGAAAACAAATGAATCTTTTGCAGGATGAAGGGCTGGGAAGAGGAGCAGGTAAGGAGGGGGTTGGATTTAATTCCTTCTGCGCGTAAGTGTCCGGCTTTTTATTTCTACTTCCTCCTCTTTCCACTGAAACGACGTCGCAGCTGTGCGAGTAGCGTGGACCGTGCAGGTGGCCAGAAGGACGGGGTCGTGCCGGGTGGCAGGCGCTCCTTTTAGCGCTCATCGTAACGACACTCGCGCGTGACTGTGTCGAAGCTATGCCTTTTTGCTGGCCAGGCGGTCGGTCGGTCGGTCGGTCGGTCGGTCGGTTTTTCTTAGGTAGAACGGCGTCTTCGGCGTTGAGTGCCAGGCGGGAACTAATCCCGTTCACGGTTCCAACGGCATGGGGGGCCCCCGAGGCGTTTCTTCCTCACCATTAAACCCCTAAGCCACTGAGCTCAGCTGAGTTTCGAGTTTGCGTTGACAGCCTCGCGAAGCCGTTTGGTCTTTAGGCGGTTAGAGAGACTATGGACTGTGTTGGTGTCAGACCTTGAATGCGGTGTCTGGGTGAATCGGACCTGAGACTGTAAAATTCTGCGCAATGGATACGTTGTGAAGCGTCGCGGAAACGTTGCCGAATTTATTCGGTCGTTACCATCCACTAAAGGTTTTCGGTTGAAGAGAAAGATTGCCGAAGTGTACGCGAAGTAATTGTTGAAACCTCGACCGGGAAAAACGAAACGAAGCCTTTGTTAAATCTCGCTACACTTAACAGCAGGATATTCCATACAGTGTCATTGGGAAAAAGTTTATCTGTTGCAAGTTCAAAGCTAAGAGATCCAAGTTTCGCTTAATCGTCACCGTTCGGCTGTACAGGCGACAGCTGCTCTTTAAAGAGCTGACCGGTTCGCTGTCCGTGATGGTGCACGCTGCTAACAGGATCACTAAAATAAATAAAATAACCCTGAACTTTAGATTTTCTCAGTCTTGTTATGTTGTCGAGCTCGGTGGCTTGGAATGCATTCGTATGCGCCTTGTGACCGGAGGGGACGCACGGGTTCGATCCCCGCCGGTACACATTGACATTTATGTGGGGCTCGTCTTACGAAGTAGTGCAAAGAAAATTGCTACCGTGGACGTTCAATGTTGGCTTATGGCCAGCCCTAAACAAAAAAAAATCTTGTTGTGTTGACATCAAATCAGCGATGTGCCTATCAAGCGGGGGTAGAAATGGGAAAAACGCCGGTCGCGCAATTGAACTCGAGAAGTAAATCTACGAGTGGCTTTTAACGTTTATAGCTTTCCACATTGAGGCTTTGCTATTCACTCCTACTCGTTGCACACACGATAATAATAATAATAACAGTAAAAATAATAATAATAATAATACGACGTTGAGCACTGCGCATAATCTGGCTATAATACGCATATTTGGACAGTAGTTCCCATTTCCTTCATATTCGTGCAGATATATCTAGGTTTGATCGAGAAACTAGGGCATTAAAATAGAGCATTATTGCTACTAGTTCCAGTGGAAATGCATGCTAAGCCATAGACCCCATATTGGGTTTCATCTAGCAGAGAAGGGCTTCTCATGTACACCTCATTGTCCACCTTCTAAGATTTGAACTGAAACTGGAAAAAAAACAATCTGAAAATAGTTGGCGCTCGTTGAAGTTGAAACTCGCTTCTCGAAAACTAACGTCCCACTTGGGCCCTAGCGCTCATATATGGCCGCATTTTTCGACTTTATAGTCGGTCATGTAGAATTCTTCATAGCATAGTTTAGATTGGCCATCGAAGGAGTTCGCCGTCCTATTGGATGCTACCGGAAGCGGTCGCAAAAAGTACGCCGGCGCCCAACTCCAACGCACTTAGACGTCACAGGGTCGTTAACGAAAAAGTTCCTGCACAAGTTTACAACTGAGATAATTGAGGATATGGGGGCTAGTTGTAAGCAACGATGGCCCTCGAAGTTGTTGTCCATGACCCAACGAAGTAGTGATGCGTTGGTTATTGAACGTAGTGACCCGTAAACCAGGTTGAGCGTGAGAACATCTGTAGGCAATGAGGCGGTGTGAAGCAGCAGTCCATGTAGACCCTTTCTTATTTATTTCCTATTCTAACAGAAGATAAAGTTTCATTGGCTATCTGATGCCTCACAGTCGTCAGCAGAAGGATACGAGAAGCCGTAATGATTAACGATAGGTTTCGATTCCCGTATGACGTACGGCCATAGGGTGGTAGGTATACAAACGGTGATCTGTAGAGCAAACAAGCAACTTGTTCGGTTTAGTTTAGGCCAGTTTGATCAAGGTGTGTTTTTACGAGGCGTACGCCATAACGAGGTATGGTGGCGTGCGGATTTGTTCGAGCAGGCAACAGGCTATTTAGAGGACGCCAGCATTTAAAGAAGGCGCGCGTTCGTCCTTGAAGCTAGCGCTCAGCCGCGACAAAGACCTCGAGCTAGGCATATGGTAAAATAAAAAGGCCAACTGACCACTTAAGCAGTTGTCGCGGACCAATAAGCCCGACACACATTATTAGGTCTACGCTGTCGTGATAAAGAGCAGCTCAATTAGGACGTGATAGCGATGTACCTATTAGAACAACAACCGAACGTAGCTGGCGCAGCCGCTGGTGTGTGACCGACCCGCTAACAATGAAGGTCAGACCGCTAGTCAGATGCTAAACGGCCACTCGCTAATGCGATGCAGCTGTACTAGGGCGAATTGAGCGTGCGCAATCGTACATTATCAATACAAGATGTCGTTCAAAGCACTATCGAGTTTGTGGGTCATCTGATCAGCAAAATGGCTTTACACGACTGCACATGGAAATGCAGTCACACAGAGACTGGGTCTCACATGTATATACACACACACACACACACACAAAACATGTTACAGCGTTCTCCACTCGGCGCGACCACATTTCAGCCACCAATCTGAAGCCATTTGCCCTGTCATATCATGCGTGGTTTGTTGATATATATATATGCATATATATATATATATATATATGCATACGTGTATATATGTTTACACAGTTGCTAATGGGCGAACGGCGACGGATACAAAAATACGATGTTCGTATTGCAAAGAGAGCTTTTGAATGAGCTCCACATCGTCGAAGATTAGAAAGCTTGGACGAATTTCAATAGTTGTAGATGAGTTTATTTAAAGCGGTTTACAAGTTGACAAGGACGAACCAATTGTCTTTCGTCACCGTCGTTTCGGCTCGGTAGAGGGATTTGCAAAGTCTGACCTGAGGGCGACGGCGAAAACCAGAAGGCCACCCCGTCCCTTCTGGATAATTAACAAATGTCTCGTGTTTCTTTAGGTGTTTGTACCTAGAACGGCCGGTCTAGGCGTGCCTTGTTTTTATCTTATGCGTAGAAAAACGAAAAGTGTCTCAGAAGACACGTCCCTTATGTAAGAACTGACAACCTTCAAATGTACTTGATTTCATCTGTGTTCTCTGAACACCTGCACAAAAATTCCGTCTCGAACAGGTTTACCCGGCAACGTTCGATGTAGCGAAACAAAAAACATGCCCCAGTTTCATGACAGAAACGACTAATAGGACTAATCTCAACCGAAAGTGTTTTCCTCCAGTTCGCTAAAGCACCGCTTGACGATCCTCTGAAGTGCGGCGAGCGAAACAGAATACGCCGTGTTCTACGTCGACGTGAACAGCGCCGCGTGAACGCTCCCGAAAAACGTCGGATCGAGTAGTGTCGGTAATCGTGAGCATGCATTGAACATTGAAACTGAGGCCTCCTACTGAGGTTTCCTACAGGCCTGCCGATGGTGAGGATAGCGTGTACTTCGCGAGGTCTCGACAAGCGAGTACGCGAGCCGAGCGTTTTACGCTATTTCTTTACGACGACTGGCTTTAGTTGGAGACGACGGCCCGATTAGGAAACGTCGAGCCGTTGGCCGTATGCTCGGAACCATAGGAACGATTAGGTGATCCGAAAGGTTTTTTTTTTCTAGTTAAGCAACTAGAAAAGTTTGTACAATGCGTCTGAGCAAAAACATGGCGGAACCTGCTTTCGAGATAGTATCAAAATCTACCTAAGTAAAATACCTCTGATTTTATTTCTAACATCGTACATTCTAGATGCCGGTACTCGTTAAATAAAATGGCCGTGAAATTTCGTGGATTTATTTTTTCATTCAGTAAATTATGAGAGGGGGCGCTTGAGTGAGCCTCTCGTGCGAAACTATCCTCGCTTGTACCTGCCCTAAAGCTGGTCTTAAGAAAATGACGTGGCATTTAGGGCTCAACGCGTCGTTTCGCGAACGATTGAGCAATTTTCAACAGGTTTCAGGCAATTTAGAGGCACGCGTTTCATCGCAATCATCGTTAGACCTTCGTAACGATTCGTTTACGAACAATAAATCCTAAATATTGAGCATATCTCTGTTTAGAGGGCGTAACTCGTTCTGCATCAGCATAGAAAGGATCGTATTAGCCTAAGTACATACTAACCTTCAACGGACGCCGCTAGCCGAGTGCAGACACCGTTGTGGTACGCGGCCGCTAAGCTGAGCTAAGCTAAGCTGAGCTAAGCTAAGCTAATGGTGTCATGAAGATATTCTTATATTGGTCCATTACAGAGGACCGAGTAATCACGTTGTAGCTGTGTGAAGCTGTGAAGCTCGATGCCTCAAAGGCGGACGACCAACGTCTGTGTATGTCATGTTTTCCGTGGCGGGTGTTCTTCAAGCACAGTTGTGAACAAGCACAGATACAGGCAATCACACATTTTGTCCGTTTCGTCTCAAATAGGACGCCGTCTCCATTAAACGATCGATTAGTCGAGCAGCAAGATACAGAACGCATGACGTTCATCATGTTTAATGCCTTATAGCCGTCGCGACACAAGCGACCCTGTGCTAAGTAGGCTACGTACAGACGTTCTCGTTTCTTGCTGGCGTTGATTTCGACGGCGCGTGGCTATAGCGCGTCAGATTCCGAACTGCAGAGGCCCCCGCGAGAGCTTTGGGATATGTGTGTGTGTGTGTGAGTGTGTGTGTGTGTGTGTGTGTGTGTGAGAAACGCAGAGGGGCGGCCTGGTACATGGTAACTCAGCGAAAGGGAGCGGCGGCCACCGGTGGCGAGCGGGTGTATTGGTGAAATGACGCGTGAATCGTTAATGGTTTGAGATGGCACACATTCAGTCTTCAGGGCAGAGCCTGTGGGCAGAGCCGCGGGCCCGATGCCGGCGGGAACGACGAGACCGAGGTGCGAGGTCGTTACTAACGGCACGATGTCCCTTTGCCCCCCTCCCGTCGATTGCCCCCTTCAGTGCGAGCCACAACCCGTTCGGTCAGTCGGGTACCACCACCTCCCAGAAACACACCCACCAAGCACATTTCCTTCGAGCAGAGATACCGTTGTGGCCTGATGCAGGATTCCCTCCTTCTCCTTTGGGGAGCACGGAAGGTCAGCCGGGACGGCTAACGAGGACAGGCCTGCGTAGTCTCCTTTCTCCAATGAAGACGCCCAATGAACGGCCCTTGGTTCCGGGATCCGTAGACCTGGACGACCGGAGACGAGCGGCACGGGCGTATACGAAGGTTAACTCAACTGACCAGAGGGAAAAAGAGAGAGAAAGACGGGAAAACCGGTCGAAGAGACTACAGCGAACGAGATCGCCTGCGGCTCACAAACTTCCATCGAAGACGCAGCTAAGCCAAAGGACGACACGTGGCAGGTCACTCAAGAGTCCTACGGGAGCCCGGAGGGATGAGGTGGAAAGTGCGTGACGGTGAAAGTCTATCGGAAGTAAGTGCGGGACGACCTTAGCGAAACGAAGCATGAAACTCTGAAGAGGTAAAGTTGTCTGTCGAGTAATCGTCGAAGGCAGCAATAGGCAAGAGCGTCTACGACATCGCTGGCCGCGGACATTGGCGGTTAGTCTCGGACGGCCTTTCAGTAGCGCCATTTGTAAATTGCCTGCCGTGCAGATGTTGTCGTCGACAAATATCTCAGAAGCGACGTCTGAGATCGACAAGTGTGCCTAGGGCAGATCGATACTCTCCATTCAGGACAGTTTTGGCCTCCTACCGATTTGGAGTTCGTGGGGTGAAACGAGACGCGCTCGTGAAAAACCCGCTTGTGCTCACCTTCCAGCCTCATACTCATACGAGTCGATAGAAAGTCGTGACTTGATGAACGTTTGTCAACATTAGATAAGTCCCCCGTTTGAGTTATCCTCTTCGCAGGATGGAAAGGCCTGACTGACGCTGAAATCTCCACAAAAAGCATCCACTGCATGGCATTGATCTGAAAACAGCACGGACTTCGGCAAGGCCAAAGGGCGATCTAGTGAGTTCGCTCGTTCCTAGGACCTAATCAAGGTAGGACTCCATTCTCGACACACTCTATTGCTTCAACGAGGGTCCGGCAGATCGGAGGTGTTGTCAAGCCGAGGAGGGGGCAGTGCGGGTTAAGTCGGACGTGAGAGTTATCAAGGAGGAAGAATGATAGTCCGGAGCCGCGCGTTTATCAGCGAGCCAACAGGGGCAAAGCTGGCCATCCTAACGTGTCGTTCCACAATGCTGGGAACCCCTGGAGCCAGCCGACTCCGGCCGGTCCGAACTCGTTCATCGTACGTCTGGAGGCGGAAGCCTCTCTACCCTCCCCAGCGGTAACTTCTACTACCCCAGCCGGTACTTACCGGACGAATAGTACTAATCTCACATGAAGACCCTTGTCATCCTCCGACGTACGACTAATAAGCTGCCCCCCCGCCGGCTGCTCGCCCTGACGACGCCGTTGGGGTTATGACAACGACGGCGTTGTCGTGCTAGCTCCGGACGGGGATGGGGGGTTTGGGGTAACCTCCCCGTTCTACATGTGTGGTATGTTCTTTCTAGCATTGAAGCCTCGCATGCCCCCGCGCCCTAACTCCTTGCCACCGTCTCCAGTGAAGTTCTCCTGCCAGCCAGTCGAAGGAGGCAGGCCTTCTTTGTTCTCGTCGCCTCCATAAGCCCATTCCGACGCAAAGGTCCATGAACTGTCCTAGTTCCCTGACCAAAGCGCTACTCCTCTCTCTCTCTCTCGCCGGCATCCTTGTTCGATGTCTTTTTGCCCTCCTTTGCTCCTGCTTTTCTGCTTTGCGATATTTATTACTCGGACATAAAAAGCAGCTCCAAGTGAACGAACGAACGAACGAGGGATACAGAGCGCAGGGGCGACGAGGGAGAAGCTTAGCGAGGCCAGGAATGAACACGCCGGCAAGGGAAGTAAACCAAGGGGCATCGCGGAAGAAAACGGCAGAAGTGGAGCCAGCCGCAGACGAAGGACTCACGGAGAGCTATTTCTTCTTCTCGAGCGTCAACGGCGGTTGTAGCGGTGGCGTCCAGCTGCAATGTCGAAGTCGAGAAACACGGCGTGGAGGAGAGGAACTAGCGAACGGGGTCTTTAAAGTTCAGAGGTTGCGGTCACCAAAAAGGACGATTCGCGCGGTCGCAGGGTAGCGTCAGTCCGAGACGCGGACGATAACAGCACAGCTATAGCCAATAGCGGTGGCTGTGGGCCAGCAGCAAAGCCGTCCTTCTACGCTAGGCCAGCTACTCCCCGAAGGCCACCCGGGGCAAGAAGTGGACAGACATTCTAGTGGTAGCCTCGTATAGTGTTGCCGCCATCTCAGTACGCAGCCCCGATCCAGCCGCAGGCGGTCTAAGACGGCGGAATTCGCAAAGGCGGTCCCTAGTCGGGGGACCCCGTCCACAAGTCAATCGACTAGAGCTAGACGCATGGCTCCCCCATTTTCTGTTAGGTCCTCTCGGCCCGCCAAATCCCCAACCGACAAGTCCCCTTGGCACAGCCACCCCCCGCCCACCACGCCTGGCTTCGTGCGCCCCGCTTAACACCAGCTCCCTCCGTATATCTGTTTGCCCCTATTGGTCTAACCGCGGTAACTAGCGGTCGGTAGCAACTCTGTGTTCGGCGCCCTTCGAGTTGTCGCCGTTGCTTTGTATCCCGGCGTTCCACTGTTACCCTCAATATTATGATAATGGCTGTCGCGCTTGTAGCTCAGAGCGGCGATCGAAGCGTCGGCATCGGCGTGGCCGACGCGCCGGAAATTGCCAAATATAAAATAACAATTCACGACAACGAACAGCGGCTAAAGCAGCAGCGGACGCCAGTCACCTCGGCCACCGGACCGGCGATGTCTCCTGCCGCCCTAAGGGCAAATGGCCCGCACTCCGGGGCGCCTATTTCGTGGCGTTTGCCCTTCTAGCCCGTGCGCTCCTCTTAGCGTTTCGTCGATGCGAGAGCCAACGAAGAACAAGATGGAGGGGGCAGGCGCCAGGGAGGTGGAGGAGGAGGACGAGGACGACGGGAGG
>MNPL01020310.1:0-16525 GCA_002081605.1 Tropilaelaps mercedesae
ACCATGGAGATGCTGGGTATCGATCCCAGTACCTCTCGCATGCTAAGCGAGCGCTCTACCATCTGAACTACACCCCCGTTTTCGGTTTCGGCACTTTTAAATTTATTTCAGGGAAAATTTATTAAAAAGGCGATGGAGCTCTAAAAAAAACATCGAGATGCTGGGCGTCGATCACAGTACCTCTCGCATGCTAATTGAGTGCTTTACCATCAGAGCTACATTTTCATGCTCATGTGTGCTACTTTTCAATTTCATTCACGAGCAATTTATTGAGACGACGATAGAGCTCAAACCAATCGTAGAGATGCTGAGTATCGATCCCAGTACCTCTCGCATGCTAAGTGAGCGCCCTATCATTTGAGCTACATCCCCGTACTCATCTGTCACCCTTTTAAATTCCATTCAAATAAAAATTATTAAGACGACGACGGAGCTCTAAAATACTTGTGGAGATGCTGGGTATCGATTCCATTGTTTCTCGCATGATAAGCGAGCGCTATACCATCTGACCTACATCCCCACACTGACCTGTCGTCCTATTAAATTTCACTCAAGAAAAATTTGTTAAGACGACGATGAAGCTCTAAAAATCATGGAGATGGAGGGAATCAATCCCTGTACCCTCGCGTGCCAGTTGAGTGCTCTACTATCTGAGCTACATTCTCGTATTCAGGTGTAGTACTTTTGAATTTCATTCACGAGAAATTTATTGAGACGACAATGGAGCTCCAGAAAAATCCTTGAGATGCCGAATATCGATCCCTGTACCTCTCGCATGCTAAGCGAGCGCCCTACTATCTGAGCTACATCCCCGCTGTCACTTGTCGCACTTTTAAATTCATTTCAGGAAAAATTTATTAAGAAGACGATGGAGCTCTAAAAAAATCATCGACATGCTGGGCGTCGATCCCAATTCCTCTCGCATGCTAACTCAGTGCTTTACCATCTGGGTTATATCCCCATGATTAGGTACAACAATTTTAGATTTGATTCAAGAAAAATTTATTAAGACGACGATGGAGATTCAAAAATATAATGGAGATGCTGGGTATCGTTCCCAGCACCTATCGCATGCTAAGCGAGCGCTCTATCATTTGAACTACATACCCGTATTCAGCTGTCGTCCTTTTAAATTCCATTCAAGAAAAATTTATTAAAACGGCGACGGAGCTCTGAAAAGACAGTGGAGATGCTGGGCATCGATCCCAGTACCTCTCGCATGCTAAGCGAGCGCTCTACCATCTGAGCTACATCCCCATACGCATCGTAGTTTTAAATTTCACTAAAGAAAATTTTTTTAAGACGACGATGGAGCTCCGAAAAATTCATGGAAATGCTAGGTATCAATTCCATTATTTCTCGCATGGTAAGCGAGCGCTATACCATCTGACCTACATCCCCACACTCATCTGTCGTGCTATTAAATTTCACTTAATAAAAATTTATTAAGACGGCGATAGAGCTCTAAAAAAACTCATAAAGGTGGTGGGTATCGATCCCTGTACTTCTCGCATGCTAATCGAGCGCTCTACCATCTGAGCTACATCCCTGTACTCACGTGTTTTACATTTAAATTTCATTCAAGAAAAATTTATTAAGACGACGATAGAGCTCAAAAAAGATCACGGAGATGCTGGGTATCGATATCAGTATCTCTCGCATGCTAAGCGAGCGCTCTATCATTTGAGCTACATCCCCGCACTCACCTGTCTTACATTTAAGCTTCATTCAAGAATAATTTATTAAGACGACGATGAAGCTCTAAAAAAATCGTGGAGATGCTGAGTATCGATCCCTGTACCTCTCGCATACTAAACGAGAGTTCTATCATCTGAGCTATATCCCCGTACTCAGGTGTTTTACTTTTAAATTTGATTCATAAAAAATTTATTAAAACGACGATGGAGCACTAAAAGAACCGTTGAGATGGAGAGTGTCGATCCTGTACTTTTTGCATGCTAAGCGAGCACTCCACCATCTGAGCTACATCCCTGTATGCAACTGTAGACTTTCAAATTTGATTCAAGGAAAATTTATCAAGACAACGACGGAGCACTAAAAAAACCATGGAGATGCTGGGTATCGATCCCAGTACCTCTCGCATGCTAAGCGAGCGCTCTACCATCTGAGCTACATCCCCGTTGGCGACTGCAGCACTTTTAAATTTATTTCAGAAAAAAATTTATTTAGAAGACGATGGAGCTCTAAAAAAATCATCGAGATGCTGGGCGTCGATCCCAGTACCTCTCGCATGCTAATTGAGTGCTTTACCATCAGACGTACATCCTCATGCTTAGGTGTGCTACTTTTAAATTTCATTCACGAGCAATTTATTGAGAAGACGATGGAGCTCTAAACAATTGTAGAGATGCTGAGTATCGATCGCAGTACCTCTCGCATGCTAAATGAGCGCTCTATCATTTGAGCTACATCCCCGTATTCACCTGTGCTCCTTTTAAATTCCATTCAAAATTTATTAAAACGACGACGGAGCTCTAAAAAGCTTGTGGAGATGCTGGTTATCGATCCCAGTACCTCTCGCATGCTAAGCGAGCGCTGTACCATCTGAGCCACATCCTCATACACCCGCCGTACACCTAAATTTCAGTATAAAATTTTTTTAAAACGACGATGGAGCCCTAAAAAATTCGTGGAAATGCTGGTTATCGATTCCAGTATTTCTTGCATGATACGCGAGCGCTATACCATCTGAGCTACATCCCCACACTCACCTGTCGCCCTTTTAAATTTCACTCAAGAAAAATTTGTTAAGACGACGATGGAGCTCTATAAAAATCATAAAGATGCTGGGTATCATTCCCAGCACCTCTCGCATAATTGAGTACTCTACCATCTGAGCTACATCCTCGCACTCAGGTGTGCTACTTTTGAATTTAAATCACGAGAAATTTATTGGGACGACGATGGAACTCTAGAAAAATCCTTGAGATGCTGAGTATCGATCCCAGTACCCCTCGCATGCTAGGCAAGTACTCCATCTGAGCCACATACCCATGATCAGCTACAACACTTAGATTTGATTCAAGAAAAATTTATTAAGACGACGGTGGAGCTCTAAAAAATTACGGAAATGCTGGGTATGGATCCCAGTACCTCTCGCATGCTAAGCGAGCGCTCTACCATCTGAGCTACATCATCGCACCGAGCTGTTCTCCTTTTAAATTTCATTCACGAGCAATTTATCGAGACGACGATGGAGCTCTAAAAAAATTGTGGCGATTCTGGGTATCGATCCCTGTACCTCTCACATGCTAAACGAGCGCTCTACCATCTGAACTACATCCCCATTGTCAGCTGCCGTACTTTCAAATTTTATTCAAGAAAAATTTATTAAGAAGACGATGGAGCTTTAAAAAATAATGAAGATGCTGGGTATCGTTCCCAGTACCTCTCGCATGCTAATTGAGTGCTCTACCATCTGAGCTACATTTCTGTACTTATCTTTTATATTTGAATTCTATACAAGAAAAATTTATTAAAACAAGATGGAGCTCTAGGGAAATCATGGAGATGCTGGGTATCGATCTCAGTACCTCTCGCACGCTAAGCGAGCGCTCTATCATTTGAGCTACATCCCCGTACTAAGCTGCTCTTCTTTTAAATTTGATTCAAGAAATATTTATTAAGACGGCGATGGAGCTCTAAACAATCGTGGAGATGCGGGGTGTCGATCCCAGTACCTCTCAGATGCTAAGCGAGCGCTCTACTATTTGAGCTACATCCCTGTAGTCAGCTGCAGACTTTTAAATTTGATTCAAGAAAAATTTATTTACCGAGATGCTGGGTATCCATCCCATTACCTCTCGCATGCTAAGCGAGCGCTCTACCATCTCATCTACATCCCCATGATTACCTCTCGTACTTTCAAACTTTATTCAAGAAAAATTTATTGAGAAGACGATAAAGCTTTAAAAAATAATGGAGATGCTGGGTATCGACCCCAGTACCTCTTGCAGGCTAAGCGAGCACTCTACCATATGACGTACATCCCTCGACACATTTTCCGCAATTTTAATAAAGAAAAATTTCTTAAGACGACGATGGTGCTCTGAAAAATCATGGGATACTAGGTATGGATCCCAGTACCTCTTACGAGCCCTCTACAATCTGAACTACATCCCTGTAGGCATCTACACAACCCATATAATTTTTTTTATAATTTTCTAAGATCTATGTAATTGTTATCTATGTAATCTATATAATTTTTTTTATCATTTTATAAGATCTATGTGATTCTAACTCCCATACTGAGAAGTTTATTGAAAGAACAATGAAACTAAGAGATACTGGATATTTATCCATGATGATTGGAGCAGATTATACATGAAAAGAAAAATGTAGATACTTTGAGCGTGCACGTACACTGGAAGACGACTTCGCTAAAGATACGCGCAAGATAAAGTCGACATGAACTTGTCAATGATCCAAAACCGAATACTACAGCTCGAAGCAGGTTTATAGAACCGAATACTACTAACAAAATATTTTTTAGTATGTATAAACGTGAACCAAATTTCCCCACCTATGGCGATTTATTTAGACTGAACTAACATGCCAGATAAGAGCCACACAGTTGCCTACGGAGTGTCAATATTGTCGTGCAATGCAAAAATATAAAACTTGCAATGTGTGAACATCCCTAAACATCGGTGTGTCCCTTAATTATAATTGCTGCCACTATTACCTGACAGAATTCCGCCCATCGACCGGTGAGGGAGTGAGACGTGAAGCACCAACATCTCAGGGAAATATATTCATACCCACCTCATCAAACAGAGCTCTGACCAAGGATGACAGACAGACACTGTCGACCTTTTATGTTAGACACTCGAACAAGTTCTCTATTTCGTTCCTTTGGAAATTGTTGAGCTTAATTTTATTTCACATCAGCTTTGCTTAGCTAAAGATTAATACAATTTGAAGTAAGCTGTTAGTACGTCGAGGTTACAATAAATTTAGACAAGAACTCGTAACTGTACCTGTTAGAGTTTTTCCTACCTGCTGCCGCATTGTGTGGTCGTGGAACAGTTTTAGTGGAAAAATCGATATATTTAAGTTAGCCTCCACAATTTCTTAACTGTCGTTGGTCGAACTCCAGAGCCAGGGTGATCTCAGTACTGCTTATATATGAACATAATCTAGGATATTATTGTTGACTTAATGTTAACTTAATAGTAAGGTTGGTAGGTATTTACCAATTTTGACTCAATGTTGAGTTTGGTGGCTTGGCGCACTTGCGTACACCTTGCGGCCGAAGGAAATACATAGATGCACGGGTTTGATCCCCGCCGTTGCAAATCTATGTTATATATATATATATATATTTTTAACTGCTGATTAACATCGTTGGTAGGTGAAACTTTCCACCCTGCGACGATTAAGAACTAGTTACCAAAACGGTGACAACAGTCGTGTTATGGACAGACTTATTTTCCTATGTAGCGCAAAACCTCGTGAATAGAGAAAGTTCATGGCTTTGAGATAACGAAAATGGAAGGTAATAGAGAGCGAGGACAAAGCAGAGGTAGCGGAGGACTTCGTCGAGCTTGCGAACAAGAGGTAATACAAAGCGTTTCTGTGTATCTTATCAACTTCAATGATACCCCAACCGCCCTTCTCTGTGCTTTTTCAGAAGGCCGCGTGTCCTCGGGCGAAATGGCCGCTTCCCTCGCTTCAGCTTAACGACAATATAAAAGCCAGAAGCACATGCTACGAGGAAACAGAGTTTGCAAACCATGCTCGACTAGAGACCAGCGATGGTGGTCCTTACGTTTTCGAACCCCAAATACACACGCACGTGTAACCTAGACAAGGTAGTTGCAGAGAAAATATTACTAGCCGCCACTAACAGCCATGAATTAGGAGAGTCTGCGAGAAAGAATATTTAAGGTGGACACTACGAGCCGGTGATTCTTTATCTGAGTGGTGTCGCCTGCACAATGCCTGCCGTCAGGCTATTTGCAGCTTTGACAACGAGAAACAGCGGGCATAGGTGACGTATCCGGAGAGACACAAGGAGACTCGGATGAGTCGTGAGGAGTTAATTTGGTACAACTGAATGTAAGCGCTTAGGTAGTCGAGTGTTCGATTACAGTAAGCGGCATATCCAATGTCTTGATCCGACATTATAGTTGGCGCCAATCACAAGACAACTACAGCGTTACAATCCCATGCGCATTTTTAAAAGATTATTGCGACCGTTTTAAGGTAAGCATTCAGAGGACCTAACCAGTAAAATAATGTGACAGCGCGTATGCGTTTGCATTTCTAATGTTGAAAAATCGGAATGTGTTGTAACATTGAAGATTTTTTTCCAAGAAAGTATCAATCGGAGATCTTAAAGAAGATAAAAGTTGTGCTTCTTATACGGCTACAACGGTTGCATAAAAACGACTATCGTCTTAAAATTTTATAACGTCATACATATTAAGTGAATCGCAGATCTATATTTACGCGTACTTTTAATTGTTTCACGGAGCAAAACCTTTATCTACAGCTTCTTTCAACTGTTATTGGACTCAGATTTTTCGCCGGAAAATATTGTGGTAGTCCGAGGACAGAGATCATATCCTTACACTCCACTTAAGCCTGAACGTATGGATTGCATGCGGACCGCTTGGGCGATGGTAAAATCTATTGTTACCGTCTAATAGGTCGACAGACCTTCGCAGGCTTCTCTGGTTCGCGCTGGACTCAGAGGGGGCAAAAAGCTCATAGGGAGGCGGTGAAGGAACACGAATGAAGTCGTGTCTGCCTGGCCTTCCACTGCTGTCGCTATTATCATTGTTTTTTAATAAATATCGGATTAGGGGTTGATGGTGGCTGGTGCTGGCTGTCACAAGGTGAAGAGAGGAAGAGCCGAGAGTCGATGCGAAACTCAATGGGAAGTCGTTTAATATTGGTCGCCGAAAATGATGAACCCAGCACGGGAAGATTTTGGCAGCAAGTAAGGTTTGGGTGGTCCGACGCCTGAAAAAGAAGAATAGGAATGTTCGAATAGAATCGGTGGATATATTTTGTTATCGTTGCCTGAAGAAGTTAGCGAAACCTTCGGTTTTCGATGTATGGAGACAACCGTTAACGAGTGTAATACTAATATACAATAGAATCAGAATATTTAGGTCCGATGGATGAAAAAATTTGGGTGACGATACGTATTGTTACAATGTCAATAATTTCTTTGACAATAATGCATTTGTCATCGAATGGCTATTCTCTTTACGTGCGTGCATGCTTGTTTTACGTTATTTGTAAGATACGAAGTTTCTCACATCCATGTCGTACCTGCCTAAATACGCACAAATTTACTCAACCTTATAAAAATCCTTGTTTCCTAAGCCGATCTCTTCTGCTGCGCGTCCGAATAGTGAGAACGCAACTGCTTTCAGGACAGTTTTGTGCGTTCGAGGGTGCTTTATTGCGTGTATGTGAATTGAGCGCCGTCAGAGATCGCGAAAGGAGAGCTGTGTCGATAACAACACGGACTACGAGGGGATTTAGCTGGCACAGCTAGCGGCTGCAGCAGCCGGCCGATAGATCGCTTCCCGCGTAGCCTCGTCAAAATCTACCGGACACCAGCAATATCGTGTTGGCAATTGGCGGTGAAGCAAGCACAGCCGTCGGCGGCTCATAGCGCGCCGATCAGAATCAAGGATTTGGGTAGATACGAGAAGATCGTCGCTAGACGGCGACAGTCAATGGAAGTCGTTGTCACTGAAAGGGCGGGTACGACAAAAACAAAGGAAGCAGACGGTTGACAAGGCCAGTACTTACTGAACAGGAGAGCTCATGCGGGAAACGCCAGCGGGCGGCGGCTCGTCAGGATAACACGCGACAACAGATGATCCTACGAGACCGCTGCTGTCGTTCGTGCTATTATAGTTATTGTTGTTGACAACAGCCGTCGGACTGGTAGATGTCAGGACGCCATCTTGATAGAACTGGACTCGTGTCAGGAGGTCTGTGTCGCCAACTGAGGACTCTACGGCAAATCCTCCAAGCCAAGATTCCTGCGAAAGATCAGATGAAAACCTCGTCACTCTTACAAGCCTCTAGCCATGTCCAGGCCGTACCGTTCGGCAAGAACAGCGATCTGAGAAAACGCTTTAATTCCACTATCGGTAGGTAATAAAAGAGGACGTGCACCTAAAGAGACCGATGGCACAGGTGTTGCCAGTTTCCAAAACTGAGGTGCTTCAGTAATCAAAATCGCTGCAGTGGTAAATTGCAGAGGTGCTGCAGATACTTGCATACAAAGCACTCTCTGTGGATCATCGCGCAAGAAATTGCATACGAGTTTTAGAGACGATGCAAGAAAACCTACAGCGTCTAGTTCACGTCGTTCATGTATATTATTTTAGAATAAATAAGTAGGGGGGACGGAATAAAAGCGTTTTATTTTTAATAATAGTGTGCCATCTCTACAACGATCTACAATAGCAAGGCCGATAATCACTATTGGTATCACTGTAGCTATTTCTACTGTCACTATTACACATCCATAATGTGAGACTGCCATGCCGTGACGGTTCCCGCGCAGACAATCTTACTCTCTGCCGGAAATAACTAAGAAATAACATTTTAGACTGTCAGTCGAAACTCAATCAGACTAGCTTCGAGTCAGACAATTCAACCAAGTATTCGAGACACAATCCCGATGAAGCGATGAAAAAACTGGTGACCAACATCCCAAATAGACAGGGTGAATGGTCTTAGTGAATCCTTAGAATTTCCTATAGTTGTGCCGGCGCCTCTCTTCACGGCAGCTCTCAATATTGGTTCAAAGCAGTATACGAGGAGCTTGTAAGGCGATCGGTAGGAGGCAGAAGCGAGGAGAGAAAAGTGCACCATCCTTGAGGAGATTCCTTTAACCTTGGATCGCTGCTAGTTCCATCAGGCACAACGGTCCCTCATCTAATCCTATACGGTCGAGTTATGATTGCCAAGAACATCCGACTGTGCGAAAGGCACCTGAACTTGTCCATTGGCGCTATTCCATATGTTTGAGCTTGGCACAGGCGAAAGTTTGTCGCTTTGAAAGCAACTGTGAAAATAAACGAAAAGAACCATGAAGATTACGGAAAACGTTTTCAATAACAATATTATACAGGTTTTGTGCATATTTTACATGATGTAAGACAACATTTAACTCAGCTATTTGGAACATTGAATGTTTGATTTTGAGTCCCAATTGTAAAATTAACAAATATTTAATAAAACGCGCTGAATATGATGCAGTTATTTTTACTTTTACGTTATTCAAATACTAGCCATTTTTGCGACGGTCTAGGACAACTCGGTATAATTGATGAATGTAATCAGCTAATCTGGTATGTTGATATATACGATATAATTAATCTCATGATAAAGTCTAAAAGTTCAAATCGTATTCTGTTGAAAGACCATTTAAAAGAGGATGTTCACCATACATGCGGTCCACAACGATTTATGGAAACGGTCTCTATTACGCAACCTCTTTTATTGAATCAATCGTTGTTTCTACCTGTTTTGCTCCTGGATTTTTTCATGTCCATGAGCTCCCCCGCCCTGATGTTAATACTGTACTATGTGCTTTCATGGAGATAACACCTCAGCGTGCTTTTTACATAGCTTCGTACGAACAGGGTTCGCAGTAGGTGGCCGGTTTGCCATCTATAGGCGTGGCGGCCATTAGGCAAGTGTTCGTATGTGCGTGAGAGTGTATGTGTGTAGACTATTGGGCGTCGATGAGCGACGCATATGAAGTGAGCGCCTTGCAACTATGCTCTGAGAGAGAGGGAAAGAAATAGCGGCTGAGGCGCCAATAGAGTTTCGCTCTGGCCTGGGGTGTTCGTCGTCTGTCACGTTTACAACTAACGGCCGACAGGGCTTAACAGATTAAGTGTTATTAAGCGCATCTATCATTGCTTTTATATCTCGCATGGCGGAGGTTGCGACCGCAGCGTAAGCGATATTATTATTATTGCTACTATTATTGTGATCATCACCATCGCCATGATCAGCAAGGGCGTCGTCGCCTTTGCAATAGGGGAGGCATAGGCGTCTACGTAAGACGGCGTAGAGTTAGGCCCGCGAGTTCGGACTATTAGCGATGCCCGTGGGAACAGCCGGTGGTATTGCTTTCACCCCGTTCGTTCTTGTTACCATGGGGCCATTCGCAAAATACTGTGAAGAACGCAGCGACGACAAAGTTAACGCAAAACCACAGTGTCCAGAGTAGCGATTATTATCTCGAGATACGGACACGAGCGGATGCAATGAGTTTAAATAGAACCTTGGCGATGTGACAAAACAGGAGGTCGGTTAAGGGATACAATCCTCATAAAAAGAAACAGAAAAATTAAAGGTGGGAACTTGAGAAAAAATTGCGTCACTCTGTACAGTACTATGTGATTGCATTGGTGTACTATAAAGCAGACGATTAGACTTGAAAGCCCTTGCTTTCGCTGAGCGCGCTCCCTTGGAGGTGGAATTTTGCCTTTGCGAAAGTCAAGACGAGTTTGGTGCCTAAAGGGAAATTTTTACATTTTTGTGGAATTTTTTGAAAGTGAGGCGTGTGCTTCTAGTCTACAGAAATGTTACACGTCTCAATGATTCGCTAGAAGACTGCGATAGCATAAATACCTCGAGCACAGCTCAAATGCTTCAAGCTTGAATCCATAACTGTTAAGACTTTATAGCGACACATCATTTTTCCCTGTCAAGATATTACAGGCAAAATATTGTAACGTAAAACAAATTAAGCTCTATAATACTACGAGTGGAGCATGTCCAACCCTTCTTCCATATATCCGTAGATTGGTAAGGATTTGTTTGGTTCTTGCTGCCTGATGCATATATGTGTAAGTGCACGAATGCAATTGAATGTGCATTAAAAGAACGCGAGCTAAGAAGTTACACAACGGCTTCTTCCTCTGCGTTCCTCGTACCCTTGCTGGCTGGCTTGATTGAATTTTGAGCACGTCGGACCACCAGGTGCGCGATGCTGATGGTCTTCTATATTGGAAGTGTGATATGAATCTTCAATTGGAGAACAACGTCTAATAGCAGCAAAACGTGACGAGTGGTTTTTGATAGCAAATCGATTGTTTGTACAACATTCGTTTCATGTGTCTTTTCGGGTTCGTTTTCATACATTCGACATTTATTTACATAGAAGCTTATTAGAGTACAGGCGTGTAATTTGTTCTGTGTTGAACGAGGCATTTTACAAAATAGCAGCCCAATGCTAAGACTTATATATTCTACCATAAAAAGGTTTTTATGGTATATACGTTACCCTCCGGCTACATTCATAACAAGCTATTTGCACTTTTAGAGAGTTTCCACCCCGTTTGCCGCCCCCTTTGTGGAATAGAGGGCTGATTTTCTCGACACGGCTGGAGATATTCCAAGATGAGTACAACCTGGCACACGTAATAATGGCCAGAGTATAAGTTAAACTCCTTGAGAATGTGTTGGTAAGGTGCGAACGCGATCTTTACCTAAACGCATGAGTTTTTTTTCGTACACGTGTGTAGAAAAGCCTGGGAATAAACACAAAGTTAGTCACCATGCTATGACGTTTAGATCTTGTAATAAGCTTGTTTGTCATGGGTTATCTAAGGCGGCCTGTTCTTTGCTAACAGCGTAGCACTTGTTGTTATGTTTGCTTCGCTAATGCTTTGCAATAGTTCGCCACGAAGCATTTATATAGAAATTTATGAAATCAGGGCTCACTTTTTTGTACTTTCTCTTTGAATGTTTCTAATAACTGAAAATTTTTTTTCTATACGAATTCACTGTATCCATTATTGGATCCTCATTATTTTAAACAAGAATTTCGTCTTTAATTTTCCCCATCGTTGTCCGCCGCTGACCGACTTATCTCTCCATTTTCTTTGCCCATGTAATATATATCTGTAAAAGACAGCAGAATATAAGCTTTGCCAATGTGTAGCCATCAAAATTTGTTAGTAGCACAGTAGTAGTCGCTTGTACTGTTCTACCACAATCATTCCTTTCTCTACCGTAAGAAAGCGACATGTACAACGATCGACTACTATTATCGAAGACGGCCTGAGGACACGCACACGCAACTGCTTTGTTAAAAACACGAACGTTGCTGAGAAAACCTTGATAACGCTCGATTTGCAAGGATGCGGTCAAAACTAGATGACTGCTTTCGTGCGAAACAGTTTCCTTGCTCTAAAGCAGCATTTTTCGCATGTTGACGTTGGTACTTCAACAGCATTCATGCTCAACAATGTCTCTCACGAATACCGCAGCAACATCACTGTTATGGCTGCTACTTTGCGAAATCAAAATTATCTAATTGTCAGATGATTGTCACAGTTTTGTCTTGTAAACATATATAAAATACATGTATTATTGTCGGATTGAGCCTTTCGTTTCGATTACGTGATCTTGCAGGCATGTTATTCTCAAACTTTGACAAACAAATGAATTCTTGAAATAATTATGTTCTGGGTACTTGTGTGACCTCTTCATAACACTGCTAGTTATTACTGATTTGGGACTGAGGTGAGTCGTTGCATTCCAAGCCATTTAGCACCATATTGAGATAAATTGAAAAAATAAATTAAGATGCCATTTTGTGCAATCAGAAAAAGTCTCCGAAGACGCTTGTTGCGTGCAGTTATTTCGTGAATAGTTGACGATTAGGATTGAAACGATCGGCTGCTTGAGACAGAAGCAGACATAAAAAAATAGCCATCAATATGACGAAAGAGACGTGTTTAAACTAACCTAATAATCTAAATTGTCTAGAGGAGTGTAATGGAAAAGTGTTCCTAAAGAATATTAGCAGCAATGACGAAGTGGATGAGTAATTAGTATTTGACCATTTTTGTTTATTACGGCACATCATGCGGAGACGTCCAGCCGAAAAAATAGCCTCTATCAACAAATGTTTGGCAAATATTGGGTCTGTTTGAAGCAACATTTAATGTATAATATAGAAATTAATTGCAAAGCGGGAAATTTAACCCGGCTTTAAATACGACGCACTGGATGATATGGACAGTCGAAAAGCACAGAATGAGTAGACACGAATCTACGGGTACAGCTCGTATTCGTGAACAGTTCACACACTTGTTATGGCTAACCAGGCAGAGTTTTTACTATTGGCCGCTAATTTGACGCCTACTATAGGTGGTCGGTTTTCCTTGCTCCACTGCCGGTTAGCCTATCGCTTATTCTCAACCTCTCGTCGAACAGCTGGTGTAAATCGAGCAATTAGCCATATTGTGGATTCCTTCTTTCCAAGTAACCTCATCCAATGTTCGTCTTAACTGTCTTCCTGCTAACAGAGTCTTCTATCTAAACGGCTGCTGACTTCTCCTTCACCGTTCGGATCCACTCTTGGCGGCCGACTGTTCGCAGAGTTCATAGGGAGCCACTTATTGACGACGTGGGAGCCGCTTGGGACATCACGACGGCTGGCACATGCCCCTCAGAGGGCTCGCAATCGCAACGGAGACTCCATACACCTTTAGCGCAGCAGCGGTGCCACCTAGAAACGCAACGCGATCAGGAGGTAAGAAGAAGGCCATCAACGAGTCGATGGCGCCATTAAACAGTTAACGCTCCCGTTCCTTTTGCAGCTACCGCTTCTCCACCATCTAACGCCCACCCGCCCGCACACTCATAGCCCCCTCTCGTCGACTGCGCCGGGCTCTCTAAGTAGTTGCTGGCAAGGCTGAACAGGCCTGAAGAGGCAAGAGGCCACTCGGGCACCTTTTTTCCTGTCGCCCTCAAGCAACGAGCCGTAGTTACATAGGTAGAGACAGCCGTAGGTGTCCCAGGTGTCTAGGCAGGAAAGGCGAGATCGGGTGAGCCGGGCTCGCAGAATTTAGCGGTGACTGTAACCTATCCGTCGGTTAGCGTTGGCCGGTAAGATGTTACTGCCGCTCCCTGAGGACATTACTGGCGATGCTGACCCAACACTGGGGGAACTTCCACCCACCCTAGGCTCTATACCCCCTACATGCCTTTCACCATCCGTATGCTTGACGGCCCTGAGACTGGTTGCTCGTTCTTTGCTCGTTTCAACCCAATGCGTGTGTCCGTTAGGCTACATAGCTTGCATGGCATCGGCTACCGGTATTTGAGATATGCGACAGCAGCAACCTTCTCTTTCCTACCATGGCCGCCCTGTCAGCCGAGAGTTAGCACGTTATAGAGGACAAGCAAGCTGGACAGCGTGAATGTCCTTGTGATTTGGCTTTTTCGAATTATCACGATTGTGTCGTTGCAGGAACGAGACAATGGAATGGGGACGCAAGCCATCGCCGTCGTTGGCAGGCCGATGCGAATAGAAAATCTTGCCATCTTCCCCTTCCTCCTAGCCGGCGAAGGGTGTCTCTCTGAGTGTTCTGACCGCTCCGCAGAACGACTGCGTGTAGTTGAGGACGGTCTTGTATGAAAGGAGAACCGCGACGAACGGTGGACATTTGGCAGGCACGTAGCAGAGGAATGCGGCGTCATGCCACCGAGTGCAACTGCCCGACTACGGTCAGTGTCTGAAAGTGCAACCAAAACGACCCGTCCCAGGCCCCTCTCCTGCATCTGTCTGTCCATTCATGTGGCGTGCTTCTGTAGCGACGTAGAATAGAGTCTGACGTACAGCGAGGTTGCTCTTCGTCGTAGCTGTCCGCTGGTAGCAGGGTAGATTTGACACGGAAAACAAAGCGGAGCAGGGAAACCTCCAGTTCCTATGGTTGTTCGTATCCAGGACAGCGATGACACTTACATCTGCAGATAAAACTAAACAACAACAACAACAACTGCGTCACTACTGCACTTCTATGACAAGTACAGTCTCCAATAGTACAATAGTCTCTAGGCCGGCTCTAGCGTCGGCAGTCGGGATCCGACAATGACCCAAGAGCGGCTAAGGAGCCGGTTGGTTGGTCGACATGATGGTGACTGACCTCGATCTCTACGAGTCTGCTCGGCCTCGTACACACAGAGCAGGCGGACGCCTCCTGTGGGGCAAATGTCAACGGCAGAAGTAATGATTGGCGTGGAACAGCATGGACGCATGGCGAGTGACTCGCCACGTATGGGGTGGTAGGAAGACGCAGCATTCCTTCGAAAGTCGTGGTGAACAATTGCAGCGATAACGGCCAGGAACGGGGCAGGAAAAAGGCATGGCGCTGGTGGATCAGCGTGGGCAGAACGGAATTCGAGTTCGAAGTGAGCGTGGGCAATTTCAGCGGAGAGCGGCGATGAAAACGGCAACGAGCGTGAACACACGAGGGTACACAAATTTCACCTAATAGATAGCGAACAGGCGAGATTGAAATAGCAGCACATTTAGTAAATCGGGCTCACCGAGTGGGACGAGGAACGAAGCAGCTTATGGATGGAACTCAACGCTATAAAGGAGACAAGCGGATATACGCAATGCATCACTCTAACTTCTGTGAGGCGACATTGCGAGAAATAGTTGAAGTGGTACTCAAAAGGAACGAGGATTTCGACGTAATCCTATTACTATAATATTACTATTACGGAGAGAAGAACGCCATTAGAAATGTAAGTGCTTTTGGCATTGGATTTTATATTCCCGTGGGGGTACGTTTTAGGCCGAAGTTGTGCTGTCGGTCGTAGTACATTTGCTTCCAGCATGGTCGTTTCCGAATACTAAATATTTCAGGTGGATTATGCAAAATGCACGTAATTTGGATGGATTCCTTGAATTCCCTTAATCTGTAATTTAAATAAAAAAAAGTGAAAAATAAATGCAATGGATTAATCTAACTGGAGTTAGGTGAAAAACAAAATTGCTCATCTAGTATGTAAGGACGACCCGAATAGTGGCTCCTTTGGCTTAAATAAGAGTGTATTTACACTATATTGTAATCGATCGCTGGCAAATCACTTATTTATTATTAGCATAAAATCGAAGATGCTCTAGCCAAAGGATGTACTATTATGTTTTTGCGATTTCAAGAGTCAGTAAGAAATACTTTGCAGTAAAAGGATTATTAAGGGATGATTAGGCAGTGTCTAACAGAGGCAGATTCTAACAATTTCTTTTTTAAGGCAATTTTTTAGGGCAATTCTGCATGTACACAGAAGGTTTTAATATAGTAGAGCGCTCAGCTAGTCTCAATATTTTTACAACGCATACTTGCAGTCAAAGTATTAACGCGCGTTTTCATTTTGAAGCTGAAATAGTAGCGACTTTACCTGTATCGCAATTAGACAATGCCGAGGTAGATTGAAATTTGGCTATACCAAGACGCCCTAAACAATGTTTCGCTCTTTAGAGGAGCGCCACTGCTAAAAGCGTGAAATATTTCAAGTACTTTTCTAAATGTGTGAAAATGAATGGACTTCAAAATCACTTTCCATATACACCGGTAGCACTAAAGCGCCACCCTTAGCGCAAAGCACTCTGTGCGGCGCTAGTACAAAAGTTGCGCCGTTCATTTATTCTGCAAGCGTTCAGTTTATAATTGCAAGTACGCTAGTATTTATAAAAAAAAAAAAAAAA
>MNPL01020310.1:17172-31667 GCA_002081605.1 Tropilaelaps mercedesae
ATTTACCAGCCACGCGGTTATGACCCAGACTGGCTGATCTCAATCGGTTACAGTGTTTACAAGGATAGATTGAACTTAAGCTAAATTTGATCCCAGTTGCCCGAAATGACTTTCGTACGTATTCAACACATCCACCCAAAAGCCGACTCTATACAAGAAACACTCGAATACGTATGTCATATTCAAACTTTTATTTTATAAAGAAAACCATGCGAAAGACTCTATCTACGGCATACGATATTGTATAAATAACTGATTAACAAAATAACAAGCACCGTTGTCCACGGTGCGAAATGCATAGCTACTTAGAGTGGAAACGATTCGTAAGGCGTGACGTGCAGAAGGTCGTTAAAACGACTTTCCATTGGTATCGTTCAGAAATTGGCAAAAATGGTTATCTTATTCTTTATAACTATTCTACTTTCGGCCTTTATCGTATTCTGACGTCTATGTTCGCTTTCGCGTTTTCTCTTCCTTTGATCCTCCTGCTCCTTTCTCCTATCTTCGTTGATTTAATGTTAGATTCATTCAAGGACGATACGGCACGAGCAGGATGCAATGCAGTAGACAATGCAGCGACAGGCTCTCGAATCACTGCCTGTTGCCTTTTCGTTGTTGCTAATTGCCCCTATATACATTATTTACATATGGCATTAGGCTTCGCGAAAACCGCCTAGCGGCATCATCTGTGAAGATGTACTAGCTCTCGTTTCTCTTCGTTCTTCTTTGCCTTGTTCTGTTAATCCAAATCAGTGACACCTATTATTTACGAAATGCAGTCTGTGCAGTACTGGATGAAACTGATTTCTAAGTTCGACGCATCTCTCTCTCCTAATATTTGGATGAGTTAGGACGCAAAGTTATACTAAGACTCTCTTCTGTTCTGCTTTGTGTGTGCAGAGATGCCAATCTATCACTTTAACAATTTAGCACATTCCTCGTAATGCAGATATCATAATTTGAGTAATAATCATAATTTTCAGATAATAATAATTTCAGATATCATAGCACTACGCGATTGGTAGAGTGATTTTCATTCTGTTATTTAGTGACGACTCTGAGCGTTACTTGCGGGTGCACGTCTTACGATCACCTCGTAGGCATCGTCCGAGTGAGGTAACATAGATTGCCTCCGCGGGGCAGTTGTGAACGAAGCCTTTTAGGCCATCTTTAGCGGGTGCGCAAACGACAAACTTAGTGCAATCATTAGGATGTATAAACACTCCTCGCTTGTTACAGTCGACCGTGTCTTGGTCGATGACGATTAGTGGAGGCGTGTACAGATTGTTCACTGGCGGTTCAACGGTGACCACCGGTCTTCTAGAGGGGCGCGGCGTGGTGATAACGACCGCCCTTCTGGGAGAGCTCGGACTGATCGGCACCGTTCGACGCGACGTGGGCGAAACTGTGACCCGTGTCGTCGGCGGTGGGGGCGGCACCGTTGACCGGAACGGCGGCGCTGGGGTTGTCTCGTCTTCGTAATCGTCGTAGTAGTACTCGTCATTGTCGAACGTTGCCACCGGGATGGAAGAAGCTGACTGGCGCACTGGCCGCACGGTCGTTGTAGGCGTCGTCGATGTCGAACTGATGGGCACAGTGACGCTAACACGCTGCCCCGTCTTTTTACCCCGAACGACGTTACGTCCTTCGTCGTGGGTAGAGGCGGGGTCAGGAACTAACGTGTCGAAGGCGAACGCTTGACTGGGGCTGGTTGGCAACCGCTGGCTGGCGTCGTAAGGCAGTGAACTGGGAGGCGAGGTCTGGCCCCGCTGAGGAGTGTCGTAGTTGAACGCGAGTGGAGCGGTTTCCGGGGCTGGTTGTCGGTTTCGATGAGGTGGCGTCTCGTAGTTGAAGGCAGGTGACTGTACAGGCTGGACGTTTCTTTGCGGCGACTGATAGTTATCCGAGTTAGACGGGGCGGAATTCTGCCGTACCGGTGGATCTTGGTAGGCGGAGTGGAGAGGAGGCGGGGTATCGCGTTGTGGATTCGTATACGAGAGCTCGGACGGTGAAGTTGGAGCTCGTTGGGCAGGACCAGTATGGGTGAACGCGTTAATTTGCTGTGAGCGAGACTCCCGCTGAGGAGGGTCGTTGTACGTAAACGGAGTGACCTGCCGCTGCTGTTGGAAGATATCGCGGCGGGGGGATTCGTCATAGGTAAAACCATTTACTTGTGGCCGCTGCTCCCGTTGAGGGGGGTCGGTGTAGGTGAATACGGGCGTTTTCGATCGAGATTCCCTCTGGGGAGACTGGTAATCGAATTGAAGGGCAGGCTGGCTGAGGTGTCTTGGTGGCGGGCCAGCATCATCGTGCTCGTTAAGGTCGAAACGTCCTACAGGTGGCGGGCGAGATTGCCGCTGAGAAGGTGTGTTGTATGTAAATGGAGACTCAGTCGTCACACTGCGTGACTGCGTAGGTGTCTTCTCAGGGCTGTTGTAAAGAAACGGCGTATCCGACGGGCGATTCGACTCCCTGGATTTTGATGACTTGGAAGCTTTTGGTTGTTCTGAAAATGTGAATGATGGAACGGGCTCGTCAAAAACGAAATCGGGTTTGTTTCGGCTGCTCGAAGGCGCCTCGGTTGTGATCGGCTTAAAGGCGGGTGTGTCCTCACGTCCCCTGGAGGTGCCTTCGGAAAAACCGAAGCTAGGGATGTCACCGAAGCCAAAACGGTCCGGATCATATGGAGCACGCGCTAATGGATTGTCTAGCTTAGGTTTTTGCCTCTTTCTAGAAGCCTGTTCTTCCTGAAGGGTTTGGGTAATCGCTGGCTGTCGAAATTCAAGATCAGCGTTTTGGTTGAGGGATTCTTGGTAGTTGTCGGGCAAGGCTGGTCGATTTTGGGGTTCAGTGTAGCTAAATTTAAACGGGCTAATCGCGTCATCAGGAAGCGGGCGAGCGTTTCTTGCTGGAGCAACATATACACTTAGTCCAGAATCCAGTCGGCTGTTCGTCTGACGTGACGGATTAGCATATTCCTGGAACAAAGGAATGGGTTCTTGATACTGCGCCTGGACGGGACGCCGCAGGTTTGTTCCTGGCTCGGCTGGAAGAGCACGTGGATCGATGTAATCTTGCGTCTGCAGACCTTGAGTTGGGGCACCTCGAATCTGACTTCCGTGACGAGGTGAAATTGATTCCTCGGTTTTCGGTTCTGGAGCTGCAAGCCAAAAAAACATAATCCACCAATTTCTAAACGTTAAAGCCTTGTGTTGCAAAGTGCCTTCTACATCTTTCGATTATATAGCTGTGAACGCAAGATACATTAAAGGACATTTATCTGTCTTGTCGATTATAGTAGCGTTAACTGAAACTTGTATGCCATATCACCACGCTGAGTTTTGACAACAAAAAAGAAACTTAAAAATAACTGCACAAAGCGAAACGTGACAGACGCGAGTACTCTGCGCCAGCCAGTCTCAGTAGCAGAACTGTCCATAAACGAACTGACCTTTCAGGTGATCTTTCAGCAATCGCACAAGCTCCGCGATACTGTCGCTGTTGCCACTCGACTTTTCCTTCTGCTTTGCGGATTTTGACTTCCGGGAGCTGACTGAGCGCTCTGTGGGATCCAACTCCTGGTCAACGTACTCGAAGTCATCGTCGTCTCCGGGCGATTCTGTTGTAGTTGTCGCAACCACTCTTCTTCGGCTGCCTGTCTTTTTGCGTGTTGTCGATTTAGGCGTAGTCGTTGTTGTTGTAGGCGCAGGAGTGGTCGTCGTTGTCGTGCTTGTTGTAGTCGTTGAGGCAGTTGTACGCTGGGTAGTTCGGGAGGCGGGACTGGAGAGTTAATACGAACGTATAGTGCGGGAAAATGATACGTATTAGTCAGCTATAAGCAACGGGTTAAGAAATAGTTATTTTTTAAAAGAAATTGGCATTGGAATATGGCGGTAAGGAAGTCGAGGGAAGGGACAGGGTTGGACGAAAACAACCCTAGAGTAAGAGCCGACGTATTCTTCGCCTGCAGGATTAGTCAAACACATCAACTTTTTGCCTATGAATTCCAAATGCAACATTTTTTCGGATGTTTATTACGCCTGCAGTGCTACTTGCGGTAAGCTGTGTTAACCTATTTTAACGATACGTGATTGAAGCCAGTTTCGCCCAAAAGAATTGATATAGACGCCAAGACAGTTAACGTTTAAGAATTATTAGTACCAAAAAATAAATTTTGAGCTACAACCTAGAGCTGCTTGTTTTGCTTTTACACTGACAAAGAAAACGAGGAAGATTTCGATCAAACGTGTCGTTACGAGCTTTTAAAGAGATATCAAGCCCCTGCCATTAATCAAATAGTTATTCGAACAAGCTCCATGTGAGCGCTGAATAACTACCGCTTAGGTTTTCTTGGAGTGAAAGCCTTAGCAGTAGTTGTCTCCTCTTCCTCCTCAGCCGCTGGCGTCGTTGTTGTCGTCATTTTCTTCGACTTATTTTTCTTATCCTTATCAGCTTTACATTTGACGCGTTCTTTGAAGTCGCATGATTCAGTTTTCGGGTTGAAGTGAAGATTGCTTGGACAGGTGAAGGTGTGGGCCACGATACCCAGGTCCGCTGGCCCTGAGTCCAGACACCAGTAGTATTTACGACAATCCTTTTCGTTTGCGAAGAATCCTTCATCTTCACATTCAAATGGGGTACCCGGATCGGGCGTCGTGGGCGGCTCTGGAGTCGTGAAGAGTAGGCCCGTTTCTAGCAAAAAAATAGGACACGTATAACATTGGTTAGGGGCCCATCTTGCCTACAAATATTACGAGTGAGGTTATTGAAAACGTTCAGCAGAAAAACGAATCCATGCATTGTCTGATTATTTCTTGAAACTAGAATTTCATTCGAAATCAAGTTAGTAAAGGTAGCTACGTTGTGCCAAAGTTGAGTGTAATTTTATAGGAATCAGTATTATATGTATTTGACGAATTGAATAAAATGATTTTTCGCATTGAAAATATCGGTTGAAATATGCTGTTATAGGTTAAATATAGATCTAAAACCTTAACTGATAGTAGTATCTCGTTCAAGCTATCAAAGTCGAACATTGTATGTTAGCCGTGCCGCGTACAAAATTTATAAGAATGACTCTCTATGAAACTGTTAGAAGATGACAACCAAAGCACCTGTAGGGTGAGACGTGTAGCGTTCCCATAGCACAAATAAGTATGGCATACCTGAATTGCCCGAATTTGTTTTATCACAGCTTACGACGGACGTGGTTCCTATTGTACTGATGGTAAAGCAAACATTTCCTGAGAGTTGACAGTACGAACTGCATAAGGCTATTTTAAGCGATACCTTTAGCACATGCTTTATTCTTATAGAATTTTATTAATTCAAAAAAATATTTTTCTACACTATATTTAATGCTGTTCTACAAGAATTCGGCCGACTTTAAATATTTTGTGGGCATCTCGGAAAAGGTTCTCCACACGTCATTCTCACCCGTAGGTTTTGTGCTCTTTGTCGATTGTGTGCTAGTTGATTTAGTAGTCTTGCTCAGGCTGCCGGTGCTTTTCTGACTACCCTTGGGCGCAGGTGTAGTGGTTGTCGCATTCTTTACTCGGCCGCCTCGTGAAGAGTCCTTCTTTTTGCTTGAGCTTTCCTCCGACGCTGTGGTACGTGGCCTAATCGAAGATCCTTCAGCCTCAAGGAGAGCTTCTCTAAGCGCGCTGATCAGCGGGGATTCGCCGCCGCCGCAAGAGCCACGAAAATCATCGTTATCCAAAGTCCAAACCATCGCTCCACCAAGACCTTAAAACAAAGTGCGTCAACAAAATATCATGTTCATATATATATATATATGTATATATATATACGGCAAAAGATTGAAAACTCAGCCAACGTTCGAAGGAAAACAAGCATATAAACCCAAGTTTACGTACCTTTGCTTTTGATGTACTTCACCTTGTTTTCGATCATAATCTCATCGTCGAAACCAACCCACTGATTTCCTTTGAAGGCAATCGGCCCCATAATGTCTTCGTGAGGACGCGCCAGCTCCCAACCCTTTTCATTTACAGCTTGGCAGATCTGTACAAATTGGCAGCACAACGAAATAGAACGACAGAGTCAGAAAAAAGTAGACTAGTAAACATGAAAACAGGTGTCGAAAATTTAGCAAGCACCCATATGGCATTTTGTTACCCGGATGCCAATCGTAAAAAAAATACAGCCCTTGCAAAACCGCAACACGTGCCATCTGTTGAATACCATAAAAGTATAGAATAAGCATAAAATGACTGTCTTGAAATAGGCTATACAGTCGTGATAAAATATAGCAGAAATGTCAAACCTCGTAATAGGCAAGGTAGCCTTTTTCCCGCGTGGCTTCGCCCTGCTCTCCAGGCCCGTCGGCCGGCGCATCAAGATCTGTCTCGTCGTCACTGGTAAGCGTAAACGATCTACCATACGTAGGAATACCTAAAATCAGTTTATTAGCTGGGGCTCCTTTCTTCAGGTAGTAGCTGACGGTCCAGTCGACGTTTAGAATGTTTTCATCATCCCATTCCTTTAGGCCATTGCGGGCACGGAGGGGCGCATGGTGGTTAGTAACCGCCTCAAATGCCGTATGATAGTCGTAGGTGAGTATGTTCAGAAAATCGGAATACCGCGAAATAGTCTCGACGTCGAACCCCTGATCAATGTAGTCCTTACCAGCAGGCACGGCAACGGACAGCAGCAGTCGGTCTTTACCATGCGTTTTCTCGGCGTTAAAGGCCTCACGAAGCTCCTTGATGAGCAATGCATAGCCTTCTTTATCTTCGGACCTCCCCCCATCCCTAAACGTTGGATATTCCCAGTCGAGGTCGAGACCGTCAAAGCCATGCGTACGGCAGAACTTCACCGCGCTCCGAACGAACGCTTGTCTATTTTCAGAGCTTTCGACCATTTCGGTGAACCGCTTCGAGCCCTCGTTCCAGCCGCCGACCGCTACCATCGTCTTGAGCGCCTGGTTGTACTGCTTTAGGCCGACGAATTTCTTGTAGTTGCCCTGTTCGATGTCGTTGTACGGATCAAACGGTTTCATCTCCCACTTTTTGTTAAATCCAGCAAACGCATAGATGAGGTGCGAGCAGAGGAAGGGGTTGATATTCTGAGGGGTAAATTTTGCCAGGCCGGGTCGGTAGACGGCCCAGTTCGAATAGTAGCAAACCATCTTGGTATCGGTGAGCACATTGTTTGCTGCAGTTGATGTCTTGGCAGATGGCGACGAGATGCTCGACGACGGCTTCGGCTGCAGCGATGTATGTGGCCGTTTAATAATTCCTGGAACAACAGTAACAGCAGGATACGCGTACGGTGTAAGAATCAAGCTGCTATGATACTGAAACGAAAATATCAATAATATCTGGTAGATGGCTATACATCATGTTGAATGCAAGAGGGTTTGAAGGTTGTGATCATAACATCCGACTCGAATCAGTGCCGTATGTGGCGGTACAAGAGAGTGAATCATTTTGAGGCATGCCAAACTACAGAAAAAAAGTGTGTTTTATGTAAAATATATACCATTGGGACATTGTAGCAATTAATCTAGCAAACCCGGTGTCATCTCGTAGAACTTACGATGAATGCGACGGTGTGTACCAATTGGTCGAGCAATAACGAATTAAGACCAACAAAAATATGAGAAGGCTTTTAGCACCAGGCTTAAGTTCATAGTCTTATTAAGTGCGTGCAATTCCTGTTGTTGGATATAACGTTTGATAGTCATTTAAGAGGGATGGCTTTATGGTTTACATAAGAGAAGATAGCTACGATTTTGAAGCTAAATTTGGGCTGCTTACGCTGCATTGCGGCATCTTACAGTATGCCTAGAAGTAGCCCCGGTGTCTCTCTTTAATATGGAAAATTTTATTTCAATACTAGATTTCCCAACGTTTGCAAACGAATAATGTTCAAACGTTTATTATAATACTACCATTGCGATATTTGCACACACCACCACCCGCATGCTTAAAATTATGTATTTAAAAAATAAATATAGTTAAATTTATTAGCTAGTTAGGCTGATTTGGAAACTTCCTAGCGCAACCCCAATATGCTGGCTTCGGTGACCCTGGCATCATTACAAATTGTCATGCTATAGAGTTCGGTATCGTTCACAAAATCTATTTTATATAGCTTTCTTGTTTTGTATTGCATTGATTGCTCTATAGCTAAACCCTCGCGGTACATCCTCGCCCTCAGCATTCTATATGCACAACACCGCACATTGACGCATACGCTCGTATCAGCGCGATAGTCTAATTCTAGAAGCTCCGTAACGATAGAAAAAAGGACAAACATTAAGGGTATTAGAGAAGAATGAAGTTACTATGAAACTATTAATGTGCCCACCAGTAGAACCAACTATGTTTCTACCTCACCTTCTCCTCCGCCATCAAATGTTAGCTATTCTATTTATTTCTGCAAAACGTCAAGCAATATTCCAGCGAAGGCAGACAAGAAAAATGTCAATCATAACAAACCACGCAGACAGTAAACACCGTTTTATATTCATGGCTGCTGCCAATCCAACTCATCATCGCATCACAAAACAGCCGCTGCAAAAGCAAGTTTACACGCATAAGAAATGGATGAAGAGATTCTAACCAGCACCTGCTTGACAAAGCTATTATTAATTGCAATGAGGCTGCTAACCCTTTGAAATTCTCCCATATCAGCTACTGTTCCTTGTTGCGATGGTCATTAACGGTAGTCATCAGATGCTATCGGCTTCCACAACTTTTAGTGATATGACTGAGAGTGCTCTATTCCGTTTCAGATTGTCATTCCTCTAATAGTGACAACGAAGTCTAGAAAGGCTTCGAAAAATGCTGCGGCTATCGTTCACAATGCCACAATATGTGATTATGACAGATCGAGATCACATAGTGACTTTCAGAGTGAAAATGCAATATAAATAAGAATATGGAGAAATTGCACTTCGTGTATGGAAATGTGGAGTCCCGATCATTCTATTGACAATAGGAATAATAGCAAGTGAAGTGCTGTAGTGTATTCCCGTGACAATTATTCTAAATAGTTCTATCCTAAACAATGAATTCAAATTCATCGAATAAATTGGTAAAATTGTAGAACAGGGATCTTCGCTTCCGGCGGTACGGTTTTCAATTCTTAATAAATACTAAGAAGGTAGAGGCAAATGGGACACGCAAGCATAACGCAGTTGGGAGATATGCGAAAGAAGATTTAGGTGATGAAACGACATGATTTCATTGGGCGAGCAATTGAACGAGCAACGTAGCGACGCTGTTTGATTTTCTTAACCTGAAGATTTGATTTTGTTAATGAATGACATGAAACATGACAAGAGTCTAAAGTAGTTGATGCTTCACAAATAGTGCAGTTTATACTTAAGCACTCTTCTTTTACACATCAGCGTGTACATTACAACTATCCTTACAGCACGGATGTCCATTCGAAATCATCGTAAATGAATCCTCCTGCACTAACAAAAATGTAGCTGGTGCAAAAGCAAGGCGAATGTACACATGTCGCGCATATCTAGCAGGACATTTAGAGCTAGATCGGGGTAAACAGCGCCCGTTCTGTTAGAACGCCGCTTTCGTAAACCAACATCCCAGCACGTTTTGATCGCGTTACGCTATGTACAATCATATTGGGCGAAATGACTTAATGGTGACAAAGGTTCAGCGGACCAACTAAGAGAGGTTAGCCGAGATTAATGGCTGGACAGAGACTGAAGCCCTGCCAAACTTTTAACCATTTACCAAATAGATCTTCAACCGTCCAGACGCTCGCAATTTTTATCTGCATTCGCCAACTGACAAACAACAAAAAGCCAATAGCAAGCACAACCAGTGAACAGTGGCTTAAAGATCAGGGCCGCGTCAATCAAGTGAAGTGGACAGCAATCGCGCCAATAGAAAATTTATAATATCCATTATGCCAGTAGAGAGAAAGCGTTCAATAAGACAGCAAATTTGGCCAGCGAAAGAAACCTAAGTTCTGAACCGTTTCGCAGCGCGATTCTAAAACGTCTCTGCAAATGCGGCTCGTATAATTTCAGATCCGTAAGAGTTAGTGTGAAGGTTTATTTTAGTCGCAAACGATTTATTTGACAAGATGGATATTCTCGCTTCGTCTCGAGCTAATTGTGCGATGAGTCTAATGAACCACACTATTATAAGTAATGAATTAATAATTTCCGCATCAGTTGTATTGATATCTCCATTAATTGTAAGCGTACTCCGAGTATATAACATTATGATATCGTGATGTAACACGTGGGCAACTTTAACCGCGCAGATGTTGCTATATACAAACGTTGCTATCAATTCAGATGCTGAAACATAGGCGGAACTCGAAGTAACCTGACGAAGACTTTATGGAACGCCAACCAAAAAATTTTACTAGAACGGGAATCTGCGTAAAGTGAACATTCCTGTGACTCACTCACGCGTGTGGTCTATCTACTAGATCAATTTCCGCTGATAAAGCTCACTTAAGTTATCGCAACACTTGTTTCTAGTTTGCTGGTTGGTGAAAACACGTTGTAGCATCGAGCGCCGCGCCCGGTACGCCACTGTAGCAAGTCAATCATTGTAGCTTGGCCGATAGTGTCTGGTGCTGTTGATTTTTTGGATAAAGGGGTGCGGGCATTTCTACTTGGAAGCCTGTTGGTCATGTGTGGTTACGAAACGAATACTTTTCTTTCGATTCTGATGAATTTCACGCATTTCGGATTTAACTATGTGATTGCATCTGGCGGGTTGCTTACTACTTGAAGACTCAACTTATGGGAAAAATTACATCTTTCTTGCATAAAATTTTCAAGTGTCCTTACGATTAATTAATTAAATATGACGCCCGTATTAGAGATTGTAGGTAGTGCTAGGAAAAAAAACTGTTGAGACGATAGAATTTGTTTTAATTGTGTCGTGCTACTAAAGAAAATGAAAATTAGCCATTGAAAAATTGTTAAGACAAACGCAAAAAAAGACTTCCAAGAAACGTATAATCTAAAACGAATATGTGAAGCAGAAAATAAAACATCGCTAGCATTATAAAACAACAAGGCAAGGTGAGCCTCTACCGAAGCTGTTGTACGCCTCTCAAAATCGTAGAAATTCATAAACCTATGAAACATTGGCTTTCGTCACCAGCGCCACTGTGAGCGCCACGCTACGGTAATGAAACGAAATTCGCATGAGGCTCTTAGCTATTGAAGCAGAGCATATACATTCCTAAACATGTACAAGCTGTTGTGTAAACGTGTGGGAAGAAAAGCTAGAAATTTAGGGGCTGCCCGTCTTATTGCTACTCATGTATTCAAGGCCAGACGAAATGCGTACGTGCGCCGTACATCGTACGAGATGAGCTATGAGGGCTAAGATGTATCTGCCCACGAAGACGTGAGACACTCAACAATAACATATAGCTAAACTGGTTTCTCTCTTTCTTTCCCTCCTGCCCTTTTTTCTCTTCTTAGCGATGATTTTCAAACGATTCCGATCAGATATTACTTACCGCCGGACGCCACAGTCCCCCATCTTGTCGAAGACGCTCATCAAGACAATATTATTGCAGTTCATGCTTAGCCGCAACAGCCATTCTGCCTCGGTCCTCGCCCCTTTTTGGATTCACGTTTTGAACATTAGTTGTAGCCGGCTACGGCAGCTCTGGTCAAGTCAGCTTCGTTTTACGCTACTAACTCATCCTGCGTTTGACTGACAAAGACTGCGCGGTACGCGAAAAGATTACCGTACACCCCCACCAGCTCAATACAGGCCAGCTTTTCGTGCCGTTTGCCCCATCTGTCTTCCCCCTGTCGATGCGAGGTGCCCCTTTCGGGGGCATAACTTTGGTTTGTACATGCGTTCGTATATGCGGTGTACGTCCTCCATCGCAACAACGATTACGTTGACGATGACGATTACAGCCATAGCGATAAAATTGCCAGCGAGGTACGTGTCAAACCAGGTGGCAATAGTTCCGATGAAGCTTCGTCCATCGCTGTTGTACCTTAGCAGGGCAAACACCAAAAGAGACAAGCATTTCCGAGAAGAAACACGATCAGTGGGGGCTATCTCCAGTGGCCATTCGCAGGGCACCTCGCCAACATGGCGGCTACCGTTATGGCTGCAACGGCGCTCGTCGTTGTGGTGGTGGCGTGGGGATTTGCCCCTGTCAGTCGTTCCGTCGGGGACATTGACGTGTTCGCTGCGACGCTTACATTGCCGCGGCCACGGAGGGTGAATGGACTAAACCATCGAGCTGTGCGCCTCGGCACTGGGCGACAGCCAAACAGGAGTCGATCTATGCGCATACGTTTGCTTGCGGTCACCATGCACCCGCGCGACTAAAATGAATTCATCTTTACACTGCGGTTTGCCGCAGCTGCGTTTATCGCCATCGCTGGTTATTTTTTCCTCTCGAGGTTGACAACACTGCATTGCTTGAGCTGGCTGCTACTGGCTGGTCGCGGACGCTGCCCCTTCATAGCTGTGAATTGAGTAGAGGCCAGCCAAATTCCGATGAAGCGTCTAATAATAAAGTGGCGTTAGAAGATTTCGGTGCGTCTGTCAGCGGCGTCGTCAAACTCCCCGCGAACCGATATCATGCGCGCGTCGCGGGGCCGCTACGAAATGGCTGTTTTCCGCTATCGCAAGCACATTAGATAATATTGCTCCAAATTCAATTAGATCTGCCACACAGATGGAAATAGATTGTTCGTCTTTCGCTCGCGTACGCCGGTGGATGTGTTCGTGCGTGTTTTGTTCGCTTTTTTAGGGGGCTTTTTCGATTGTTATATTCATTGTCATAGTTCTAGATAATAGACATTGATGGCGTTGGAAGATGTAAATGGTTAGCATATGTACTGTAGGTGTAGCGAACAACTGAACGATGCGGAACAACTGAATCCGTGCCAATTGGACGCTTCTAATAGACAGAACCGATTTGACTAAATAGGCGGTTTATCAAATGGCGGCTTCTTCAACCTGTGCCAGCATTATATTTAATCGACGACGAGAACAATTGTTCAGCAAAATAAACGTACATTATATTGTAAAACAACCGGGGTCATTGTTCACAGGGCGACAGGTGAGTTCATATTTCCTAACTTATTCAGCCTGAACATTTAGCAACACTTTAATGATGAATATCTGTATCCATATTGCTTTGGTATTTTTATTTATCCATCAGAGGATCTGAGTGACGAAGAGAAACTAGTGATGAATCAGTTCTATATTACTCTTAATATATAAACCTAAAACTTTCAATGCAGAGGGGGCTTGGAATGAAGCAAATGACCGTTGACCAGTAGGGTATTTCGCGTGAAACGTGCAACAGTCTAGACCTCAGCATTTCTGGAACTTCGGGCGCGTATATAATGACGCGTTTATATGTTTTCACTGCAAACGTTGTCCAACTTTGGAAATCCCACGTTCAGCCTCTCTGACTTGACTTGCAGCTTTCGTTTAACAAACAGCGTCAAACACACAGTCCAGATTGGCTTTCTGTCGACGGCATATAAGATCGCGCCATTGGCACGCGGGTATTGTGTGTGAACACGCCCAGATGACGCATGGCCTTGCCAAGAACACATCTGTGACCTGAGAACGAATACGTACGACAAAATACAAATTTTTCCTCGAAAAAATCATTTGTAATGAATTTCTAACGGGTATATTACGAGAATTGACGTATTACATTGACATGTTCAAGCACAGCGTAATATAGCAGATCTCACGACAAGACCTAGAATGAGCAAAAGTTGCATTTCACTTGAAGAACACGTTCACGGTTCCATTTGCCCTGAAGGCTGCTACACCTAAGATCGTTAAAGCTCGGAAAATACTTTATAAGTACGGTGAAAGAATACCGTTGCTATGCGACCATGTCTTCCGACATTGCTCTTTTCTCACTATCCTATCGACTCAATAACCATGTCAGATAATAGTGTTATGTATCTCTTTCAAGCCTATTCTCTTGAATTTTCTCTGGCCTGTCGAATACAGAGCCAACAATCACCAGCTCTGTACGTAATTATGTCGTTCGAAAACATAATTACACGCAACATAAACGTTTTTGGAAAACTAGAGATATGGAAAGGGGTACATTCGTAGATATTTACATAGTGTAGTCAATTAGTAAAGCATTGAAGACAAAGGTGTTCGAAATATTAATTCGCCTCATATTGCGACACTTTCTTAGTGCTTACAAAATATATTATTACTTGTACGTTCCTGCAGTTTGAATCCAGTTTAAGCAAGCGTTTTTTTTTTTTACTTCAATTGGTAAACGTTGCGTCTATGCGCTTTCTAATGTTATTTTCAATTTTATTAATTTTCGATAATTTTATGCCAAATGACGTGTGTCCTAATTGAACGATAATGGTGCAACTGAATTCACGACATTGCACTTTTACGACATTGTTTGGTCCAATACGACCCGATTAAAGACTAACGCTTTTTATTTTTCTTTCTCATACTAAGAAGACTGTACAAACTATATATATATATATATATATA
>MNPL01020313.1:1048-11471 GCA_002081605.1 Tropilaelaps mercedesae
CTTCTTTTTATGAGCGAACATTTTCTACTCATCCCCACCGTGCTCCCCACAAGCTCATGGGGAAACTGCGCTGTCCACTATTTCCTAGAGTGTGGTTTTTTTTCCACCGGACAAATCATGAAGACATTGAAGAATTGCTTTCTCCTGCGACGAAAGTGTCGCCGAACAAAGCAGATGTCCAATGCGTGTGGCGCTGGTAGCCTCAGTACGACTCCGTCGTCAATTGGCTATTACTCGAGTGACCTCTCCCTAAGCTCAAAGGCGGAGATTTCTACGTTGAGGAGATAGTTTCACTGCGATCTGTGTAGTTACAGATAGACCAGCACAGTCCGCTAACAGCACAGTCTTCGCCAAGTCCGCTCTAGACAATGCAGCAGCAGCTCTCGAAGAGATCGCGACGAAAGCTTTCGTCGGACGAGGCGAACGCGACTACGTTGGCCATAGTCGGCGTTTTCGTGTTGAAGGACATCTCCTCTTTGGAGGAGATCTCTATGGGGAGATATAGCGACGAAGGTTAAACGAGCAGATTCGTGTTCACTCTGCGTGAGAAAGGAAAGCTGAACATGATCTTTTGTCGATAACGAAGCTCCGAATGGCTCGATGCGGCTATGCCAAGTCGTTTCTGTGACTCTGATGACCGATTTGCCGGGTGAAAATAAAAACACAAAATCGAAACAAGAAGGCCTGCCGCCAGGTGAGCCTTCGAAGGACCAGGCTCACGACGATGCTGATGTGGAGCCAAGATTGAGCGCCACGCAGAAGCTGATTGACCTGTTTCTGCGGCCACTTCGAAATTGCTTTGCCCTCGGGAATGATGGTGTGTGCCCCACCACCGTGTCGTCGTCACGGTCGAGGGCGATCGATATATCCTGTCCCCCCCAGAAGTCCGAAGTCCCAACGAAGAAGTCCGTGTACAACGAACCCGGCAAACTGGCCGCGCCGAAGGTGACATTCGTTTCGAACATCGTCATGGAGCTGTCCCCACTCGGCATAATGGAGAAACCGTTTAGGCACACCAAACAGGAAATGATGCGCATGCGTCGCCTGGCAGAACGTAGTCGCCTCTACAGGAATGTTTATGGAACTAACTTACCGGAGGAGTACATGATGAGGACGCCCTCGCCCATCAAAAAGGACCTTGATGAAATCGAGATGAAACACAAGAGAGCTAAACGGGTGATATGGAAAAGAAACGTTCAGCTGGGAAGAACGCAACAGAATCAGAAATCGGACTGCAACAACCAGATTGAATTTATGCCACCGCGGAAATATGTTAAGGACAAGGATAGAAGGTGGAAACGGCGAACGGCAGAGTCCAATATGCTTACAAAATCCGAAAAGAAGACCAACGAAGCTGATGAGAAGCGGCGTGACGAGGTGAAGCCATTGGCAACGAAAAATTCCGGGGATTGCGGTAAGGATCTCGATAAGGGGCCGACTAGGGAGCCGAATACATTACAGGGGACTAATAGGCTAAATGAGCTAAATAAGCAGAAAAAGCTGAAAAAAGCAGAAGATCGTAAAGATAATAAGGAGACGAAAAAGAAAGCGGAGGAGAAAAGAAAATTGGCGGAGTCAAATTTAGTGAAAAATACCAGAGAGCAGAAGAAAGCAGTGGAGGATAAAAAGTCACCAGAGGAGAGATCAGACGTTGAAACGGAGTTAGAGCTTGAGACGAAGTCTGAACTTTGGACGGAGTCTGAACTTGAGAGGAAGTGTGAACTTGAGACGAAGTGTGAACTTGAGACGAAGTGTGAACTTGAGACGAAGTGTGAACTTGAGACGAAGTGTGACCTTGAGACGAAGTGTGACCTTGAGACGAAGTGTGAAGTTGGGACGAAGTCTGAAGTTGGGACGAAGTCTGAAGTTGAGACGCAGTCTGAAGTTGAGAAAAAGTCAGAACTTAAAAAAAACACAGAACTTGAGAGGAAGTCGTACGCTAAGAAAGAGGTAGACAAGGAAATGAAAACGGAAAAGAAGGCAAACTCATTTGAGCAGTCTTCAGATGACAAGACGGCTACGAAAGATAAGAGAAGCCCGAAGAAAAGGATAGCTAAGAATAACAAGTTGGCGGAGTGGAAAAGGTCTGCAATAAGAAGAAGAGAGAAAAAATGGACGTCCGAAGACAATCTACCGAAATCCGTAACTAAATCGGAGAAGTCTGCAGACAAATTTAAGAAGTCCATGGACAAACTTAAGAAGTCCGCGCAAAAGCTAAAGGGGTCCGCGGACAAAATAATCAAAACCGTAAAGGAGAACAACAAGAAGCTAGTCGGAAAAGGAAAATCGGTCGAAAAAAACCAGTCCGCAAAAAAACGGAGGTCCGAAGGCAAGAAAAAGTCGCATGGAGACAAGTCTCCGAAAAAAAAGCCCGTATTAAGAAAAAAGCTTGAGTAGAAAGAAGCTTGAAAAAGCCTGAATGAGGAAACAAGCTGAAAGCTAACGGCCCACAAGGATAGATGGGTTCTAGTGCATGAAAAGACCGACAAGCGACGGATCAAAAGACAGAGCGGTCGGGTTGAAGTTGAGTTGCCATGAGCGCCTTTACAATGGAGCATTAAACCTCATTTAAAATTTTTGACTTTTTAGTATTCGGCTGTTGAAAGGATGATATAATTTTTTTTTACTGTCTACTGATTCGATTCAATTATGCCGAAAACGTGTTTTGTTTCCCCTCCGAAAAACTGTGTAAGGGAAAAGGACGGCTCAGCTCAACAGACATGGCTGATGTCGCGATTTCGCGCTTAAGCGACCATCTAGCCCCCACGCGTCTCCGCTGCAAAGCTGTGCTCCAGTTCCGTCGCGTAGACAACGGTGGAGCTCAGCGAACGACCAACTGACCTACGGCAATTCGGCCGTTGATTGTGCGCTAACTGTCGACAAAGGCGTCGACAAAGGCGTCGACAAAGGCGTCGACAAAGGCGTCGACAAAGTCGTGTTGGTACAATGACCTAGCATGAATACGCGCTTAGGGAAATTCGCGCTCTTCTTTGCGTCTGGCCCCTGGCGGCACATACACTTTAGTTCCACGCGGCATTAATAGTTATTATGCTGCACTGCTAATTAACGAGGCTGAGAGATGTACACGTGGCAAGAAAAGGCGATCATATGTCTAACTATGTACGTAACTGGCCATTAGGAGCTTTCGACGTGGAGACAAAAAATTCGATTCAACTTACCTATGTGAAAATTCGAGGGTGTGGTACGCATCGTACCTCCGTAAGGAACTGGAAAGGCGTCATTGTCGCAATATTTTAAGAACATCCTAAATATCCGGCTAGTTCACACACAGACATATTTAGGGTTAACTATCAGCCAACATTTAACGGCCCCGGTGGCACTTTTGCGCTGCTGCGTTCCCCGATAATGTACACGTACGCGGGGGGATCAAACAAATTTGCCTGTGTACACACATATATACGTGTGTGTGTGTGTGTGTGTGTGCATACAAGTAATTTACTACGCGTATTTACGCGTGTTAGTTCGAACGCGTCGCCCTAGAATTGGTCTAGTGCCTTATGCGTCTCGGTCCCCAAGGGCACCTGCCTAATCGTCCTCTGACAGTGAACTTGGAAGTTGAAGTGAATTCGCATCGCTCTCTCGTTCTATCGCTACCGTCGTTATCAATCGCTCGGAACGTTTCTACGAATCTTCATAAACCGAGCGTATCTGAACGAGTGAATCTCATCTGCCAGACACCAAACCAGATTCGTCGTCAGATTCTCGTCCGTCTGATCCGTCGAGCATTCCTGCGTACGGCAGACGACCGCCCGGTAGACCGATCACTTTTGATGTTTATTCGCTTGAACGCATTTCAAAGCGATGTTCAACGCGCCAGACGCAACGTCAACGCCGCTCGCTGGATCTTCTCGTCTATGCGGTCGCGTCTGCAGGTCGGTCTAGACATTCCGTTCTTCCTCTGTCTGAGCTTCTTTTTTCGGGGTTTTTTCCTTCGCTTCGTCACTTCGGCCGTGTGTCGCGCTTCGTCATGAAGCGGCCGACGCTGTGCCGCTTCACGCCTCTCGCAAAGAAATCCGCTGGTGTAGTCGTGCGGAAGAATATCATCACCACATTCACGATTAGCACTTCACGCGTGAACGTTGAAGTAAACGGCGTCTTTCTGGGATTCGATAGTTTCACTTTAGAGCGTTTGAGCCACGCACGTCCCGAACTTCGCAGGACGGACGCACGCAGCTTCGCTTCCACACGGACCACCCTGTCCTGCAACCAGGACGCGCTCTGTCCTGACGAACGTCACTTGGCGAAGTCAGTTGGCGCGTGCCAGATATAAATAAAATGGATCACCTAAACAGGCGACTCGATTCCTCGGTCGCGTCCAACGACGAAACGACAGCGAGCGCCAGAGAAACATCGCCATAGGCCGAACTTTGTCACTAAAACACTGTTGAATCAAATTGAACTCTTTATTTGAACTTCCGATGGGAACCGAACCCGTTCGTTATTGGAAACAGAGTAAACACGAAGACCGACTGCTACGCCGCCGCCTTCTTCGTCCTTCCATGAGCGAAGTAGATGCGAAAAGCGTCAGGCGTCTGTCGGAACGCGTCCACGCTTCGGCAAAATAAATCGTCCTAAAGATATGCCTGACCTCAACCTACCGCGACCGTATAGGACACGTGTGGCTGTTGCGAACAAACGAGAGAACAGAAGCGAGAGAACTTCAACGCACTGCTAATCATTCAGCACCGAACGAAGTCCTTGTGCTGAGGTTACTCGCCGCCGCCGCCGAACGAGTCTGGAAGGTTGTCGTCCCTCGATGAGGTGGCGCCGTTCTCGTTTCCGGACTCCGCTTTGACACATCCGTTAACCTAATGCGCGACTGCAAGCGAACGCGACGGCGACGACCTCACTGAAGTTTTGGGGAGCGGTTAGCTTTGCCACGACTCGTTGGCTGAGGAGCCACGTGAAGGCTGCCAAAACAAACCGAAGTGCTTTACGATTTGGCATTAGCGCCGCGTCGTCACTGTTGAGCGTCTAAACGCTCGTGGACAGAAGAAGTTTTCATCGGTTAGACAGGTCGGCCTTCAGAGCGGCGCCGCGCCTAACTGAAGCGATCACAGTAGGCGGCGGACGTCGCCGGAGTTCGAGCCCTCGATCCGACGCGAGTCCGGCGCCTGATGGCCTCACGCGTCCGACTCTGACGGAACTTCTGTTCCGGAGAAGCGGCCGCCTCTCCATCTATCGAGCCACGAACTTCGGCGACTCACAGCGAAGCTGATGACGATCGGCGGGTGTTCGATTATGGCCACTTTTTCAGCGCTACTTCTGCAGTGACCTTGGGAATTTTTCGCCGACCTTGAATAATTGCCGTCGGCATAATGCGGTCGCATATTTATAGTCTTTCTTGCCCTCGGAAGCCAACAACATGAATCTCAAATGGTTGTTTGCCGACCCGCACGAGGGAGCGGGATGACTTCGTTGCGCAAGTTCTGAAGTGAGATTCCACCCACGCGCGAACATCAGCGTCATCTGCGCGTTTTCTGAGCGCCAGGACCGTGCAGGATATTTCGTGTTTATGTTCCATCGAATTTGATCGTTTCGCCCGGCGCGTCGGCGTTCGTGGTTAGATTGATTCATTTCGTTGATGCTTCGAAACCGACGAAGACTTTACGAAGTCCAGCTTGGACTTCACTCGCTGTCACGACCAACCATCCAGTCACGGTCGTTGCATCGCCTGTAGATTGGCCGGCGAAGTCTTCTGCGAGTTCGGGTATCAACTTCAAATCGGCCGCCGAAGCGAACGATCCCAGTGCCGAAGCGTTCGGGGGTGGTCGCCAAATGTGAATCAGCTGAACGTTTTCGCACGTACTCACGTGGCCCCGTCGACCTCATGGCTGAAGTCCTTGTCCGGAGGCATTGCGTAAGCCCAACCTGCGCCCCGAAAGCGACTGAAGTAGTGCAGTGCTGAAGAAGTGCGACTTCAGAAGAACCTGTTCTGCGCTATGCTAGAAGCGGCGTGTGGCGTTGGTGGGGGTACTCGTCAACATGTCGATTCTTGATGGCGAACCGGCATGGGAAGGTGTCACGACTGCGTCACGTCTATTTGTCGCTACGACGAAACGAGCTGAAACATTTTGACGCGTAGGATGACGCGTTCAAGAAGAAATAGAGGAAAGCGTTTTGCGCGCTGGACGGTTTGTGTCACGTTGTTCGCGCGCGATCTAACAACTCGCGCGTCGCTACGCCGGCCGGATAAACGACGATCGGCGCTGCAACGTCAGAAAACCTGACGCCAGCCTGAATCTGATGTTCGATGACAACAACTCAATCCGATCAGGGTCGGACTCTGAAAACAGCGTCGAACGCTTCTCACCGACCGAGTCAGTGTTTGACAAAACGGACGCGGGGAACCGAGGAGCGTTCCTGGCACTGTCCTGTTAGGATCCTGCAAAGCGTCCTGACGATTTGGAAGCGTTCTTTGCCCACGCGACGGAGACAAAGCAAGCGAACAACAACGAATGGACAAATGCCCTCGTCGCACCAAAGATCCACTAACGTCATCCTTCATGCTCCATTGCCATATTTGTACGGAAGGGGCAATGCTCGACGCCCCTTCCGCAACTGGTTCCGGCAACTCGCCCGCCGCCGCCGCCGCCCCCTTCTCTCCGAACCGGCCTTCGCGTTATAGCGGATGTCGACCCAGCAGCGCTTTGGGGCTCAGAACCCCCCGTCGTCGGCGTCGTCTGAGCGAACCGGGAGAGACGGGGGCGGTTCGTTCATTCATTAGCGAGACGCTACACCCCGGGGGCATTGTAACGCTCAGGCACGCTCTCGTTGCGTTGTCTGAGCGTCATGTAATTCATATGTCACGCAACTTCGGCCATGCGCCGTTGTTTAATAGTGACACTGTCTCGGAGAGTTGCCCCGACGTCAGCCCCGGGTCTACGCGGCACGGGGGCAACTGTCATCCGTTTTACAACAACCACTGTAACGAGAAAGCGAATCATTGCCCGTCGGTTACGTTTGCCCCGGACGGGGCATAACGACGGATGGGAGCTGGGCTTGAAGGGGATGATGTAATTTGTGGATGTCGGAGTGGACTCGGAGATGTGGGGGGGGGCCGCGAAAGGCGTTTGCTTCGTCGTCGGACGGTCGCGTTCGGTATTCGCATTTTTCTAGCTACTTCGGAACGCACCATCTGAAATGGGGTTTCGGGTGAGCGCGTATCGCGTGCGTTCATCGTCGAACGGACGCATCGGAATGATGATCACCGTGTGACTACTACGGCAGATACGACGCGGGTTCGAGCAGGACGTTTGATGAATGCCTTCGGCATGTTTGTGCTGCAGGATATCCACTCCTCATACTCCTGAACTTTATCAGGACTGCGTTCACGGTAAACGGTGACTTTTTCGGCTACCCCGTTTGCTCGGTGGTCATGCGCGTCTCACTCGACGGCTGAGCTAATGCAAAAATGCAGCGTCTCAGCCAACACTGAGACAGTTCTGGGCCTCCTTTTCGCCATCTTCGCGTGACACCGGAACGCTGTCACGCATTTGCCGTTGATTGCCCGCGATTGGCCGTCTGCTGTCCATTGTGGCCTGCCAACGTCGAGCAGACTCACCGTAATGGCGCTATTCCCACTAATACCAGCCCCCCGACACCCATCAGAGAGAGCCTCCAGTCCGCTCGTGCTCGTCCACCACCACCACCACCACCACCCCCACCGAGAGAGGCCCTCGAAGGAGGCAACTATAATTACTTGTTATCAGGAAACCGACGCCGGTTCTGTCTGTGAACCGGCAGAGAGCGTCAGGGTGTGAATAGTCTGCAGTTTTATGGATGGTAATAGTTGTCGGTGGAAAATCGCTTGAACCGGTTGTCGGTGGCCGGGGCCGAAAGGCCGCTTCAGGCCGCAAGTCGGCCTGACAGGCCAAGACTGGCCACCGACGCGGCTACGACGAGATGGTCGAGCGTAGCGGTGGCTCTTTATGATGATTCATTGAGATAACAACGAACCTGCTAAGTCCGACTTCACAGCGACCCCCTATTAAAACGATGTGGCCATCGTTCCATTGGATCGTCTGTTCTGACTTGTGTGTGTGTGTCTCTCCCTCGATTTATTCCCGTCCTATGGACTATGGAACAGGCTCCGCCGCAAAGGCTTCGCCGGAACTCGGTGAGATGTTCCGCCGTGTATTGGAAAAGTGCTCGATACTAGCGAGTTCGTGCCCTCCCTCCTCTGGGCATAGATGTTCATGTTGGCTTCACTGTTCGGCTGCGAGTCCGAGGAGGTCGTGCTGGATGTCCTGTTCGTACGGAGATCGTCTGTGTTCCGGCATGGCGGGACGCTGAGCGCAAGGGTGAACGTCAGCCACCGTCCAGGAAGGCAAACCACCCGAAAAGACGAGCGAACACAAATATCAACATAGACATTATCAGCCGTTTCGACTGTCGTTTCGATAGAGCGTCCGTCGTCACATGGCTTGACGCCGCACTAATAACATATTAGAATGCGGCGATCGGGCGACGCCTGACGCATCTACTGAAACTCGCAAGATGGCCAGTGAGGTTATTACATGTTGCCGAGTTGGTTGTGTGTCGTTCGAATAAACGCATGAAAGGACAGCCTACTATGGCTGTTTGTTTTTAGATATTGCGTGTGTGTGTGTGTGTCAAATATTATTATTATTGTCGCATGGTGGCGCCGACGCACCGTGGCTGCTCCTCCCGACACACACACACACACACACACACACACACACACACACACACACACACATATATGAATGTATCGATTCCAGATCTGCTGATCGGCCAGGGATCAACCAAAGGGATTCGCTCGTCTAGCCACGTTCAGTCAACGGTTCCGTACAACAACATCGGCTAGAAGTGCTGAAGTGCTGAAGTGCCTAGCTCCCGTTGAGCTCTACATGATAGTCGATGTTGTCAGCTGCTGCTACTACTGCTCAGGACATGACCGTTATCTGCGTTCCTTGTCCGTGAGCACATGCGAACGTACCTAGAAAAAAACAGGCCGATTTCCCTATGAACGAAGTGTTTTCAGCGCGCATCTGCTTCGCCGAAGTGAAAATGCCCCGAAAAATATCGCCGCACCGATTTCTGCTTCAACTCGACTGTTACACAGTGACCTTGGACGGCTTCGTTCGCATAAAATTCAGATCCTTGTGGGAGCTCAGATTCTAGTGAGGAAAAAACTCGGTCAATCGCCTGGGTGGAAACAGTCCACACGTATGTGACTCCCTGTGAGGTCCTAGACGCCACTAGACAAATGCAATAAATAAGGGAATAGGATGACAACGAAAACCGCCTTAACTGATTTTATTACGACGTCGAACACCGACGCTGGGACTCGCTAGGTCCTGCCGAAGAGAATCCCCACCCAGCCACTGCTCGACACCCCCCTACGACAATACCTCATCTTAGTGAAGGCCACTGTCCGTGGCCGGGCCTGTCTTTGAGGTCTCTAAAAGGGACAACGCACAGATGGCCTGACCTTCGTCACGGTGTAAAGGTTGTCTACAATTCTGACCGCCTGATAAATACGTAATGCGAACGAAACGCAAGGCCAGCCGCTACTGACGTCCTTGTCCACGGGTACACGCAGCAGAACCTTTCAGCGTTTTCGCGGTCGTTTAATGAAGCGCAAACGAACGGAATTTGTCGACGAGACTCTATCACGTTTGTCCGCTCTTCCGGCCGCGAACATTTATATGTCACACTTACGATCCATAATTTGTAGTGCATCGACCTTGGACAAGGTTCCTCGGCCCTGCGAGACGATCTCGGAGTAGTGCCCCTCTGGCTGGCAACACTAAAATCTCTAGAGCGCAGCGAACTTCGTCGAGTTTGCGTCGCTTCATGACCTTCGCACTGGATGGGGGTTTGATTAAGATGCGCCAAATGCAGACGCATTCAAAACTGCTCCTGCATTTCGATATTGAATATAGATGCGGAAATCGTTGACGAAGCTGTTTCCTCAGCACAAAATGAGCGCGCGCGCACACAGACGCCATCAGAGAATGTTTAGGCAGAATATTTCGCGCAGAAATGTCCTATTACAGAAGCATATCGCCGCGTCGCATCAGCATTCCTAGGGGTAGCCGTGCTCGTCTATTGTTGACAGCTGAGTAGGCGTTCCTATACATAATTATCCTGAAAGGAAAATGACTATCCTAAATATCCGCACAGAGGATGATATCTTCGCTATATGCCCTCCTCTCGCTGTCGTCCTGCTTGCCCCTTCTCTCACGAATGCGCGCACACACACAGAGCGGGGAGCTACATCCCCTTTTCTACCCGACAATGCCCCTGTTCGCGTCGTTTTAACCTTTCTTCCCTGTTCGTGCCGCTTCCGTGCCGCTTTCGTGCCAGTCACCGTATCAAGTGCAGTGCGCGCGCGCGCGCGCGCGCGCACGCGCGTACTGCAGCTTGACTGCAC
>MNPL01020317.1:0-68350 GCA_002081605.1 Tropilaelaps mercedesae
ATATATATATATATATATATTGTAGCATACTAGATAGTAAATTGCTAGGTTTATTATCTAAGAAACGAAACCTCTTTAATATGTTTACTATTATACACTATATTATTAATATTATTATAAACAGCTATATATATATTGTATACAGATTTATTTGTATATAATATTGGCTGATTGGTGTGATAAGTTAAAGTCAAAGTTTAACTAACTTTCCGTAGGAACATGCAGTATTCAATTACAAACGGATTTAACAAATATGGGCATAGAGATTCCATCTCGAAATATACCAAAGTGTTTTTACTAACTTGAAGAAATTTTGTTTTCTTAATAAAAAGGAACGTCATGTTGGCTGAATTGTGTCTATCTGTGGAAACTACATGTCCATGATAGTCAGATTTTAAATGCCACATTTTTTACAACTTTATATATGAATAGTAGTATTTTGCAGGAACTTACCTGTAAAATAGGATTATCTGCTGGATAGCTTGAGGAACCGGGTTGGGGCGACAGCAGACCAGGGCCCAGAGAGACCCCAGAAGGACCCGCGCCGCCCATTGTGCCACTAGTGGAAAGAGCCAGGCTTCCACTTCCATTGTTACCACTATTATTAGATTCTGCATTACCACTAGTGTTGAGCTGTTTGGCACTGACGCTAACGACAGCCTGCTGAAGGATAGGAGGCCCCACCTTCTTCATAGCGGCGTCCTTTACACGAGAAAACATAGACAATCCTCCGCTTTTGGTACTACCACTATTATTGATGGTACCGTTCGCACTCGTATGACCGGGTTCAGAATAGTTTGAATTGGCGGTGGCATCGCGGGGTTCGATCACGATCTCTGTGGGACCATCGTGAATACCAGGCGGAGTAGACTCGCGATCGTCTTCAGCCACGGGCGGCATCAACTCTGCGGTATCCCCGAAGCTGTCCTTTCGTTTGCCCGCGCCACTGTCTTTTTTTTTGTTACCTAAAGACTTCTTAGCGCACGTCGTGCCATTAATAACCTTGCTATTGGCCTTAATCTCTTTATCCTTCTTGCTGTTCGATCCTATCCGTTTGACACTTATATTTGCCTCCTTGGAGTTTTTTCTTGTTGTTGTGCCTGTTTTAATGAGAGGTGAACGATCGTCAGTGGGGGACATACTCTTATTACTACTAACCTCACTGGGAGATTCGCTATTCACTATGTACGCTTCCCGATTATTGGAGACACCGCCGTTGACAACCGAGTCGTTAGAGCCGGCATGGCTTCGCGATCCTTCGTGATGGCCACTACGGTGTTGGCCAGCGTTGTTGCTTGTCGAGTTGGTGCTTCCGTTCGTCAAAGCTGAATGGCGGTTATGCGCGCCTGCTGCTATACCTACGGCAGCAGCAGCTGTCGGATGGCGCTGTCGAACGACAACCTCGTCATCAAAAGAAACAATGACGTCTCGCGTCCCGTTTCGGTGATGCCTGTGGCGCGTGTGCTGTGCGTGGTGGTGCTGTCTGGCCACTTGGGTCTCGAGTTGCTGCAGCAGCCGGATTGGGTCAGTGATGGCGTCCTCGTCAGCCAAAGGCCACGGTTCGCTGTGGCGGTCCGGGCCCCCAACCGGGCCGCTGCTGTCCGACGACGACCGGCCTTCCTCGGAGCGTCCGAACAGATCGTCCATGACCACCGTAGCGTCCCCCACCTGGATGGGGAATCCGCAAAGCTTTAGACACGAAACGCCTCGTGCCTCGCGTTGAAGGGGCCGCGGCGACTAAATATTTTACCAGGAGCCTGTGCACGCAATGAAGCTCACGGCGCTGAATGTCGTTCCCCTCTAATGCCCAAGATCCTCATATATTATGTATGCCAATCTCCATACGCAGTACCTGCGCTGCCGGGTACGGCGGCGAGCATGAAACGTACCAATCTACACGGTGACGTCTCTCTTGCGCCTGGTGTCGCAAGTGCCGTTTGTGACGGCCAGCGCCTTCATAGCGAAGTTCACTTTCGGGACACTTTCGTGAATTGCGCAGAAATTATGAAGAGAAGAAAAGTTTTAGAAAAACCACCAGACACCGTATCTCTAATGAACTTTCAGCTTGTCTTGAGTTGATTGGCTAGCTGCTACACTTATGTGGCTCCGATGGAGTACGGCTATTTGAACATGCAGATAAGACCAAAATCAGGTTTCCATACCTGAAAGAAGCAGGCGTTCGGAGACTCGATGGGGAATTTAAAATGCAATGCAGCAACGGAACAGCCGCTGACAGAGGTCGCCGGGATGAAGAGAAATCAGGGATCTCACGATGTAGTTATAAATATTCAGTTAGCTGCAAATTCACATATCTAACGCGGCAGGCTTCTCTTTTGGCGTCGTTGCACCGCTATTAGATTTTGGGGTTAGAAAAACAGTTCACGCTCAAGCATACGCCTTTGGCACATCTACTCTATAGGTACTTTTACAAAACGGTGTACGTTAACTTGGTCAACCATTCTGGCATCCATTAAACGAGTTATTGTTGTCAGCCGAGCGGAATGCGTACATCGGATCTTCAAAGCAAACAACGGTGAGTTCAGCTTTCCCCGAAGCTGACTTTTTTTCGATAATGCATTAGGCAACAACACTGAGCGATTGCGTTATTGTTAGTCCTTAGAAGTACTAGAGTTTTCGGACGTGAGGGAACATAGTCGGCTCCAAGTAATCTTGCAGGATTCGGATAAAACTAGTACATTTTCCCAATACACAACTGCTGTAACCGATGGAATGCTAACTTCTTTAAGTACCGTATAATCCTTGACAGGTCACTTACGCCAAGGATATTGGGAAATGTTGCTTGTTGCAAAGGGAGGGTTTGTTCAAGACACCGGATCGTGGGAGGAGCGGTAGATCCGTCCTGCAGTCAGATTTTCATAGTTCATTTCTGGATTATTTGTGCGTTGCTCTATCTTGGTCACACGATTGAATTATCTTATTTAATATCCTAAGGCAGATGAAACGGCTTGGAATTTGCTTTGGACTTGCAGTCGTCACATTACTGTAGCGTTATGAGCGGTGAGTGACAAGATGGTTTTAGGAATTGAAGCGTAAGTGACGTGACGTCACGTGGACTCGAAACATGCTATGCACCCCCAGCACGATCCACGGTTACTGCTACCACCGTATTCGACAGAACTCAACTAAATATTTATACCATAGTGCTGGTCAGAACTGTGGCAGGCACATATATTCAAAGAGTTCTCTCTGGAGCCCCAGATACACAAGAGCTTCGAAAAACGTCAAATCTTTCAGAGCGGTCCAAGCAAGTGTGGCACTTCACCGAATATCATAAAGTGTGCAGCACTTGATGCGTAGTTACGTCGATGTTACCAGAAACTAGTAGGCTTGGGTGTTACAACATTAGAAGTTGATGTCGGATAGCAAAGCTGACGAATAATCTCACTACCTTTTTCCTGCCAAGGTGTTTCACACGCCGAGTGGGATTTGGGTGGGCTCAAAGGCCTGAAACGTGTTCCTGTTTTAATTCCGATCACGTATTTGTACCGCCATTCACCAGACAATCACTTGTTCGTGACAACGGCCGTGTTAACTGTCTTGTAACCACTCGCACTTAGAGAACAGCGCGTCTTCGATTAAAAGTGCTTCAAGCTATCGCTGTGATTCTTCTATCTGAAATTTATTCGCATCTAACTGTGCAGTTAGATGCGAATAAACTACGGCTCTTTGTATGTCTTGTGAAATTTAATATTTAGTAATCGCCGCCATCGAGAAATCGGAGCTTTTACTACTTTTGCGGAAAATGAGGTTCCGACCTTACTGCTCTTTTTTTGGTGGCTGAATTCCGTAATCCGATTTCACAAACCAACTATCAGGTTGTCATGTGGAAATGAACTAACGACGACAGTTCTTCTTTTCGTAAGCCTTGTTGGGTGTTACGTTTACATATCACAGAGACAAATTTATTTTTTCAGCGACTTGCTTTAAGCGAGGGTTGGTTAGCTTCCTGTTTGGTAACTCGCAAGAATATTAGGAGATTAAAGATTTTGAAACGAGCTAACCTTGAGCCGCGCTTAAGGTTGAGTAAGCCTTTCACTTCATATATTAGACTTGAATGAGGAGGAAAAACCAATTTCCAAAACTATTCTTTGTAAATGCTTGTAAGCAGATTATCTTTTCTAAAGAGGCGAAGGATGCTGTTAGTAGTTCACACACAGTTAACATATAAAGTCGTCTGCTGTATTTTTTTTAGCATATTTTTTGTAGCATTAGAGTTCCTATGCTTTAGTTGTCGACCTAGTCACTTTGCCACTGACTGTGTAATCAGTTTTGACTACAGTTAGGGCTTAAGTTCATTTAACGAACGTTTTCACGGACCGTAGGAAGAGGAGGTTTCCGAGCCGACGTTGACATGTGTTTAAATCACGTTTCTATTATTACCCGATGCAATTGTGAATGGTCAAGAGAAAAGGGAACAGTTCATTCAGAGACTCTCCGATGAGTCAATAGGACTTCGAGTTCTGATAAATTTCATCGCATTGCTGTCGCTTTCTTAGTTGTTCTTCGTCTACATATGTATATTAATATGCGGTTGAGATCTTCAGTAGAACTCCTACCAAGCCCCTATAGTTTCTATCGTCCGTTGGGTTTGTTTTTCGTTGGTCCTTCTTCGAATTGTTGATAAACGCACAAAAAGTTCGTCAGGTGTCGAGTGTACCTCGTACTACGAAGTTCTTATTGTCGTCTTTAGTTATTATCGGCCACGTCTTATATTCTGTGCGCAATCGCAATTGCGACACAGCTATTTTATGGGTATTAAAGCTGGCTGCTAGTGTCGGCGCATCGCTGTAGCTGCCTGAAATATATCACCAACAAAGATGCATAAATGGAAAAATCAAATGTGTATTTGAGGTAATAGATGCACTAACAACAAAATTCCACGGCAGCTAAAGGTATCGATATAGATGGTGGAAATAAGCAGAATTTTTCGACTTTCCATAACTGCTAGCGTGTCGATATGCGGTTAAAAAGATATATCATTTAATGTTAGCAAAATCAAAGCTATGAATAGTGATTTGCGAAATAAAAAATGAATACCTGAGCCAATATATTCCTCCTCGATCACTAGTTTTTATTTAACTATTTATTTTTATAGAATTTTGTAGAAACGGGTATACTTCTGATGTTAATTTTCAACTGTGTTATGCAAGAAGATTCCTTTAATGAAACGTTTCGCAGTGTTCGATAAACATGTTAAGTTTGCTACCAACACTTAATCCACACGCATTGTCTCTTTTCATTTTTGGGAGCCTAATACTGAAATACAGTGCTCATCTGGACTCTGTCCGATTTTCCTTCATCTACGTACACCAAATTTTGAAGCAAAAGAATGCATTAATCATCACCAACTCTTAAAGTATTATGGTATTGTATTTCTTGTTCGCTGCCTCATATACACGTATTTGTAGCTGCGTTAGGGGAAGTATGGACTTTCAGCTATGAACAAGCACACAGAGATCAAATATGACTGCTTGTGTCGTTGTGACCCTGTAGCCCTACTAAATCCGTGGTACAGATTTTACATGGACAGAGCTATCCATCGTATACGGCTGTGCCTCGGAGAGTTTGCTCATTATTTTGTTTATTTTCACCTTCCTGCAGCGCCCCTACTCGGACCAAGCCACAACGACAACAACCGCTTTCACCCTATGTGCCAGGAATTCTCCGAAAACATCAACATGTAATTGGAACAAGAATAAAGGAATCAATAATAAACGGATACCAATTGTTATTTGAAAGTTGATTTATACAGTTGAAGAAGGACCCAGAGCGGAGGGGGTGCCTTGAATGGGCGACAGCCAATGCACGCACCATTGATTCACGATCACGGATTAGTTCGACTATAGAAGAAAGGTACATGTATAGTAATATATATGCATGTAGTTGTGTCCAAGCAATCAAGCACTTTGGTGCTGAAATATTTTTTAACATAAGTGCGTACTACCTGTACGTACATAGCGTATGACGTTATGCTTAGTTGAATGTTCGCGTTTTATACTTCGTAGCGAGCGATAGTCGGATCGAGGATAAGTAAACTTATAATATTGTTTAATGGTGGAATTATATCATTTTTTGTGTGCTGTTTGTTAGCATACACACTGTGTGCATATATATATATATATATATATGGATTCGACATAAAATTTAAAAATACAGATGAATGGGACCAGGGACTTTTAAACTCGCACCCAGGCATCAAATCTCTATCTGTCTACAACTAAAAGCGTATCTCACCTATTACTGCACTGCTGTAAAATATCCTAGTTTACCAGTTGAATAATAAATAGTCAGAATCTGTATGGAGCTTAAAGCTTTCACAATTACTACCAACGTAGCTCGCAAAATACAATTACTAATTAGAATGCTTTATCAAATGTTGCCCACTCAGTTTGTCTTGCTATTTTTGGAAATTCAGCACCATGAATATTTGGCGCCTCTCAGAAATCCCCGAAACGACGAATAACAGCTTTCTCTCTCAGTTTTCGAACGAGATATTTTTAGTTGTTTTTTTGAAAAATTGTGTGACGACATATAACGTAAATTAATTACTAGCCCTGTATTAAATTAAAAAGAAAATTAAATACAAACCTAGTATGACTAAAAAGAATTTCTTTTTCCTGAAATCGATACAGACACAGCGTTTACAAAATAAGGTGTAGTTTGCTTGTATAATTAAATTGCCTTCAAACTTCACTAAGCATCCAAAGTGAGCGACGCTAAGTTAGTTTAAAATGGTAGTAGTTTCCTTTCCTGCAATTTGATTTCAATTCAGTCGAGAAATGAAACTGGATAATGACCCAAAATTCATTCCCTATCTGCCACTTAATAAAATAGCACTCAAGTAACCAACTTTTTATTGCAATATTGCTCATTTTGTATCATTTCTGGACTATTTCATTGCGACAAATGACTGATCATTGAAACCATATAATCATTGGGATTCCCGGCGTGAAATGTAGAGCCCAAACTTTGTCTGATTGCTTAACAAAAGAAAATATTGCGAACATCCCAACGTGTATATAGTAGTTTGGATTGTATGCTTCTATAAGTGCAAGGCACAATCCAGCAAATGTCCATATATGTGGTTCAACAGTCCAAACAAATACGAAAAGTATGCGAGTTCGCATACTTTGCAAGCTCGTAGCTGTGGTTTATAATATAAGCAGGATACCAATCAGTCCTACTATGCGTGTTTAGTATGCAGTGGTAGATATTTGTCGACATGGTTAGTTCACCCATATCTGAAAATATACATTCATGACCCGTACATAAATGGGCGGTAGGATTTCCCTTATGACAGTTACGTGGTTAGCCAATGGCCTGTGACGACGAAATCACCATCGTGAAGTGCGATTGATAACACCAAACGTCTGAACGACATGACGCCCACCCGGAGATCGTCTAAAATGTGGCCTATTACAAATGTCTACCTCAAACACTTGTGCATAAAGATAATAGGGCTCAAACTCTAAAAGTTATGTGCTATATGACAAAACCATAAGCACAAGAGCTAAAGGCTATATGACCAACATGGAATGTACACTAATCTCGACGACCCAACCGATTCTATTAATATGGTTGCAGGCAACGACACTCGTTTCACAAATTACAGCATATCGTATGCACCCAAATTAACGTGCGTTGCCTCCTTGAGAACGGAATTCCTGGTGATTTGGCTGTACATCACTCTTTTCACCATTGACGCAAACCTTTTAGGAAACTCAACCACGTATGCGCAGACACACTGAACATTCATCAAATCTTCATATGCGAAAATACTCTGCGAATTCATACTAATAAGGGTGGAAGCTCACACAATTTTTATATTTAACTTCGACTGCATCAGCTGCCGTTACTTATCGCTGCTGCCGTTGTTTAAAAAGGCAGCGATTGCCGTAGTTACCACCACTCGATGCTACTAGGGATGCGTTCTTACTCACAGCTTCGTTCGCACGTATCCGTCGCCGGTTCGGTATGCTCTGCTGGCTTTGGGTACTGTATTGCTCCTCCGTGCGTAGGCCAGCAGGCAGCGGTGGCCATCATTGTGTAGCTGTGTTATCCTAGTCGCAAATTCTACACAGACTCTAGCCTCCGGCGTGCTCGACCGACTTGGGGTCATTTGGGAAAGGGGTTACCACCCCCAAAACTGCTGAAGTTGGAGCCCGAGACCGGTGCACCGTGAGGCAACTGAGTGCTTTGCTTCCTATAGGTAGACAGCGTCACATATTGGACTTTGCTACATTGCTCATTACGTTAGGAGCGTCTGCAGCAACGGCAGAAATAGTCCATCGAAGCTGAGTCACCACCTAGAGTTAGCGCGAGCTGCCGCTGGTCTCATGGGGCCAGTGGGCGCTCCGCCCTGGACGTGCACCATTACCAAATACCAAAAATGGGTACCGATGGGTCGGGCTTCCATATCAAACTACAACTCGCAACTTAACCATAGTCCAACGCAGTCAACCACCGTTGGGCGCGGCAATTCCTACGTCACACTGAGCAGGGACTGCAGGGTAGTTAGTTGATGCCATGAACTACCTTGTGAAACGATCTATAATATGCCGTGCATACGAAGCATCTGCAAAGCGGAACGCTGGCACTTAAAGGCGGGCTAAATGATCAAAAATCGCCGGCAACTATATGGAATAGCTTCAAGCGTTTTGAGCGAATCTTTTGATGAAAATAATAACCTCGTTTATGCCTAAATGATCTCATCCGTTTTTAAACTTACACTAGAACCCATATGACGCTTATCTCTTTGCTTATTATAAAGCAGATGCTTTTGCTTGGAGTGCGACTGATTTCAGTCGGATGTTTTGAAGAAGTTGATCTTACTCAATGATATTTTAGACTTAGATATTTCAACGAATTCTTTCAGATCTATTTGATAAGGTGGTAAAGAACGGGAGCACTCGGATACATGGGTATTGTATATCTATGTTTTCAAACGAATGTTATATTGCAGAAAAATCAAATAACGGTAGACTTGACAACCACAAAGGAGTTAAATGCCTCAATCCTTACCACCCTCACAATCATTTTAAAATAAATAAAGTCGCAGAAATGGTTGGTCAATGCATGCGTACTACTTCATATGTAGGATTCATATGTACCTAAAGAGCTGACACACAAACAACTTCATCTCCTAGCTTAAAATAATTGGGCTAAAGTAGTCATCGGCATGCGTTCAAAAGCTACATTCTGGACCATACCAACAAATCATTTTGGGTATGCACATTAAAAGAAAGGCATACAAACGCTCATGTTTTTGTCATTATCTTCTCATACATCTCCCCAATCGAAAGTGAAAAATCAACCTTAGGTATCGTCTACCCTCCAACGCCTTTGCAAACGACAATCATTAACTTGACCAACAACTGTCCAAGTCATTCAAACATTTTTTACCGTTTTGGATCCGTCAGTCGGAATTGTTCAGAAAATAATTACTCCAGGATATATACATATGTCGAATATTTTTGCGATATATATATATTGCAAATTGAAATTGATGCGAGATTATTAGATACTAACTCAACATCAAAATATGTATTGTCCGTGAATTCGTCGACTGTTAGCGGCAATAGCCGTCTCGTGTTACTCTTGCATATATAATATGGATATTCCTTCTGTTGTATACAGTAGATACAGAAATAATTTCCACAAGCATTTCTCATTCTTGTTTAGTCTTATTTAAAAAAAATAATAAAGGCGATAAATAGCATCGCTAACGGGCATAAGCGTATGTAAAACACATCGTGGAAACGTGGATAAATAAGAACTTGAGGAACGCTAAGAGACGAGGAAAGGAGAGAAGGTGATATAGTAAACTTTTTCATAAATTATGTCTGGTAAACGCTCTGCAACGGGCTGTTACCGAATGTATCCGTACGTCAGATCGCACGCTAATTGATCTAATTTTATGTTCGGATTACGCATGTGCATGAGATGGAAGAAGAAACTGTGGGTATATCAACGAGTATTTTCGTCTGTTGATTTAAGCGCAATTCTACCTGACGGTCTATCGATTAAAAATATCTACAGTAAGTGATTAGATATAGTGAGCTGTAAATACTTACGTTCCTTGTGTCAAAAACGGAGGTTCGGAGCGCACACCCGCCTACGTAAATAGCCTATTTATGCAACTTAGGAATGCAATATAAATACAAACAAAAAATCTGATACAAGCAAGGATTAAAAAGTCAATGCTTCGCCCAATATTTCTATTTTAAAAATATACTACAAATGAAAATGATTAGTCACGCTTCTTTCGGGTGTGCAGCAATATCGGGATGGCATAAATGTACTACTGTTGGAAAACTGGACGCAAGCGATGAAAAACCGTAAAAAAGTAGAGCTTATTTCCGACACGTTTACGATGCGATTTATACTCTGCGAAGCCTAATACCATCACCCTCGGCCGTCCTGGTTATTTTGCCATTCACTAAGCTGAGAACATGTACGTGCGTGAATTAGCCGTTTATAAGCATTTCCTAGACCTATAACCAGACGTAACATAAATCGGACGAATTACTGGCCTATTTTTCAAGAAAAGAACCATAGGCCTAGAAAAGTCTCTAAGTGTAGTTCTCCAAAAGTTTATTGGCGCCTTCTGTATCCAGATGTATACAGGAAACCTGGATACTACCGCACAGAAGCCAAGGAAGGACTTATCTACAGAATAAATGTCCGGTCTTCCTCGTGAGAGTTTCCTGCAACGTACTGGAATGTATGATAGCTAGAGAAAAACCTAAACATACTTCAAATAGAAAGTGTTGTCATACAAATATACATACGGAAAAATGTACGAGTGATTTTCTGTTAACTTTCTTCAATAACATTGAAAAATGGATAGATTCAGGCATCCCTACTGACGTGGAATATTGCAACTTTAAGAGCGCATTCATTGGACGCAGTGCTCTATGAGCTGCTGATGTTAGTTTTGTACCGTAAAAGGTATAGAAGAGGAAATATCCTACCGGGTGTCTGATTTTCGGGCAGATTCAAACATTTCCGCACGTGTCGGTGACTGTTAGGGGTCATATCTAATGGATGTCTGCTGCGAATAGTATTCAGTAGCTTCTCGCCTGTTTGTTCATAGATCATCAAAGTTGTAACACATGGATAATATAAAGCTGTATACACCTATTACAAACGCGTAAGGCTTAGGAAAATTAGAATATATTTCAAGAGATTTCACGGTATCAGCGCCGAAGTAGGTTTTAAATTGATAACGCACAAATGTGCTGCCATACCTTTCGGACTACGAAATAAAACGAAAGATTGTATGATGTGCGGCGAATTATTGAACAAAATTGATACTGTAAGGAAACCCGAAAAGTTCAGTTAGAATACACGATTTCGCTGAACGATTGATACAAATGGCACAAAAATGCTCACTGATTGTAATTGAAACTAATATTTTTCATGTGAAAGTATAAATATTCATACACAGCCTTTGCAAGTCACATGTGGTACCGCTACTAATTCTATAATAGTCAAATACGGCATTCCTCAAAGAGAAATTAAATTATACTTCTTGTGTGAAATTGAACGAAGATTGTTAGAAATAAGCTCAGTCGAAGACAAAATGGAAGATGCAGATATAAACCAACTCTCGAAAGTAATGAAGATTGAAATGTTTGACTCGATAGATTCATCACAGATACAAGCGCAAAGTACTTACAGCACATAATAGTAATAATAAATTTCATAAAAGTGAAATAAATAAAGTTAATTGCTACAAAGATGGTAATCTACGTATTTTCTACTTAGTTCGCAATGCACTTAATAACGATGTGCTACGCGCAGTGTAATCAATCGATAAGGTACGAAATTTATTGGTAACCGTAACCAACGGTGTATACGATGCATGTAAAATTCAACTGAGTGTACATGAATATTACAGAATCATGAGTGTCGTATACGTTTGTCTCGCCGAGAAAAGGGCGGGGCTGCTGTTGGTAATATTTAATTGGAACAAATTATAGCTACCCTTCAGTTCGGACGACTTGCCTACGTTGTCAGGTAGCGTGACGCAGGTCAAGGCTATCGTAGCTCTCATCGAAATGGACCCATGGGGAAATACAAATGAGAAGGTCATTGCAAAATGAAGTACGACCATATGTGCACCATTCATTAGGCATTCTTATCATTTAGAAACATTAGGCAACGCATATTTGGCTATCTAAGTTAACGGAAACTCACTGAATTAAGTAATGTGTTACGTGATGAAAATACACACCCTAGTAATTTAAATAAAACTTAAAAAATTTATATATATATATATATACATATATATATAGTTTAGCATATTTCTGAACTACATATTGGTAAAGTAAAATGAAATTTAAAACACTCAATACCCAGAAGATATGCCACGAAACTTTATTATGACTGGAATCACTTGTTGTGTTATATAATCAAGTGCATATGGATTTATAACGTCATACTATATACCTTGAAGCTTCTAAACAAATGTAATTGATTCCAAAACAGTTTGTTTCATGCGATGCGTACCTGGTACACACATGCTCTGTAAGAGTGTGTCTTATCTATTTTTCCAAACTTTGTACACAGCTAGCACAACTAAATTCTACCGCAGAAAATGATTGGTCACAATATTGCGCACAAATATTTCTCTAGATGAGCATTGTTTGCTCTAGTTAAGAAAGAATCTAACTTTAAGAAATCAGTAGAGAAATCTTATTTAAGAAGGAGATGTCCAGACTATAATATTCAACAATTTAGGCAAAAATTAGTCGACTTCAGCGTTGAATTGGTTAGCAGATGTGTGTCGTTCAGATAGTGACCCTTCTACCACGTACGAGTTGCGCGCTGAATCGGCATCGCTATAGTCCTCAATCGGCAAATTGCGGGCCATAGCGATTTCTTATCTCTTCGGCAATATTCACCTAGCGCTTTACGAAATAGCAAACAATGCTCCTGGTTACAAATTTGTCAAGTGTAATATTACTTGTAAATAAGAATAAATAGCTCTCAAGAAGCGAGGTCACATGTCTGGCCAAGGTTACACGATCGTATACCTGTGCGGTGCCAGCGACATCGATATACCCGCACTCCGAAGAAGCATAGTGGCACGAGATGGCCTTGCGGAAATCAGTAGAGCGAGTAGTGCCCGAACCGTGAATCAAAATCGGGTGGAAAAGCACGGTATTGTCCTTTTCCATCTCTCAGTAGACGCGACGATCTAGGACTTCGGATGCATCTAGAGCCGATATAAAAAATAATGCTTATTATCCACGTTTAACTCCACAAATCAACTTTTAACGAGGAGGTTTGACAACAAAAATGCTTCGTAGACTGCCACATTCCTCAGCATATAAAATTTGGTTCAGATACGAATCTTAAATTTGACAACTAGTATTTACCCAGTTCTATTTCTATAGGTGTTGCTTACATATAAAACTAGGACTTCGTAACGGAGGTAGAAACCAGCAAGTTTGAAGCCAATGTTTCTTTATAGGTAAAGTTTATCCTAACGAGATAGATGATACAGTGCCGAACGGCAAAAGAACCCAAGATGCCGAGGTGGGATTAACTAATCAGAGTGAAGAAACTTATCTTAGGTAATCGGACATCTTTCTCCACCATAAACATTCATATTTTTTTCTAAGTTTTTTTTACCTGATATTTTATTTAAGGATAGAATTTGTAACCTGCGGAAATAAGATGCATAGATTGTGAGGCTTGTGGCATAATTGCTTTCATATCAGTAGCTCAACTTGTAAAGGGTGTTCCTTAAACAAGTTAATAGAAGCTTATTTGTTTCAGAAAGGAACGAACCTTTACGCCGTGAAAACCTTCGTTGACCCCGCCTATCCAATCGAGATAGTCATGTTCTATAAGCGCTTCTGTGTGCGAACCTGGAATGGCGACCAGACACCCATTTTCTCTAGTCGCCCTTGCCATAGCGTATACCATACGGTAGAATATAACGTGATGAAAAAGAAAATTGTCATTCAGGTTTTCTTCTCGCGATGAGAAAACGATTGCGCAAACCCTAGTCTTAGAGAAAATATGTCCCTGAGTAAATTGAACTCACGCTGAAGTCGACCTATATTACTAAAACTTATGCTCCATATTAATTTGCACGCTCCAATCCAAATCTTCATTTAATGTACTACGCGCCGAAGGGTGGCGAGTGCCTGCTAAAGCTTACATACTTGGTTTTGTGTTAATAGTCTGGGAATGCCCATGGTTTGTCATTACAACATAGTAAGGGAAAGCTTTGAGATTCAATTGTGTGCTACAATAAAGTATTTGATCACTTATACAAATGCAAACCTACAAGGGATGTTTGGAGCAGGCGTGAACAGCAATAAACCTGCTGATACGGCCATCCACGCATCTAAAATAGCAATACCCTACATTACGTTAGACTAGTGATTCGACCTGCATCGTGAAACATCCAGATCTCTTGTTGGTACCTAGGAAAAACATTCCTAAAAGATAACATAGTGTATGTTATTCTTAACTGAACTTATCAGTACCTTCCAATTTCGAGCAATATGAATGACTACTATAAATTTTGTTGCTGCTGTTATCAACAGTCATTGGTATCCGGCGGTTTGTTTAGGAGCATCGTGTAGACGGCCGTAATATTAGGTCCTACAAAGTTTTCTACGTAATCCGGAATCTCCGGTGTCTATAAGTAGGCAAAGAGCTCGCCATCAAGGAAGATATGAGGATGTTGGTGGTCGTAAGTATCGTCGAATCCTTCTTAGAAATAAGTGTCTTCACTCAAATAGCCAGCTACTTTTGATAACGATGGGAGTGCATTCGTGGCTAGAATTACATGCTTCTATTTGCAGCGTAAGTAATACCAAGTCGTAAGTATTTGTGGTATGCCGACGTTTAGAAAGTCGGTACAAGAATGTGTGTGCGCGTATGTGTCGTAATACCCACCTGTTGATTGAATAAATTTTGGCTAAAGGTACCATACAGTGTCATACGTTAATTGAGCCCTTATCCGTGACTGCTAAAAATCGATACGTAGTGATCTAAAGATGAAATGTAAATTCAAGAATCCATTTAGTTAATCAAGTTTAAGAAAGGCAATTGGGAGTCTTATTAAAAAACGCTTTGGTCTTTCAGGTAATAATGCAAATGTTCCTAAAAGAATTATGTAAATAAAAATAAATTATACTTAAAAATGCAACTAAAACACGCGCAATAACTGTAGTTACTTAGAGTCACAACAAATAACGATTCAAAATTATCATGATTTAAAAATGGCGGCAAGTCGTACGTCAGATCCGTTATTATTGCTTTTGGCCAGAGCTCTCAATCAAACAGACCAATAGAGAAGTAATGTGTAAACAACTATAGACGATAACCAGATACGACGAACATCCGTTATGAACGTAACAACAGTCGCAAATATAATCCTATAGTGGTCAGCCCTGAAAAAGTTCAAAAGTTTACCAACCATTGACCACTTAACGACTAAACAAATGGCCATCAGCCTTTGGCTAAACTAATCGGTGACTTGGCGCATGGAAAAGAGAATAAGCCAATCAATTAAAATGAATGTTAGTAAACGAAAAATTATTGTACCAATATTACAACTGAAAACGGAATAGACCTTTAGTTAATGTACATGTATAGTACAACTATTGAAATTAGAAGTTGAAAATACTTCAGTTAGGGTCATACTCAAAAAACGTTCAAATATTGACAGATTTTAAAAATTACTTTTTTGTTTCTTTTTCAAGCGTTTCGACTGAAACTAGTGAACAAATTTGCATCGAAGGAAGCCCCGCGTCGCCGATAAAGGATAGGCGAGAGCATGGCTGGGAGATGTTTTAACGAACGGCAAATGGTATCACGAACTAAGTCTGCCTATAGGTTGTTTTTCTCATACTGCATATACTGGAAAGCAATGCCCATCGAAATATTTTCTTTAGATATTTTAAAAGCAGGAAGCTTATTGGAAAGTAAATAGGTATTTTAAAGCTCAGGCATATTGTATTCGTTGGAGCCTGAGACAGAGTCTATATAGCGCTTATTAAAAGTGCCGCGTACGTCATTATTCTAAACCATTTCATACCTCCGACAAATTATCTTATAATCGCCCCCAAAATAAAATACTGCAGCACTGGAAAGGAAATAAAACTTAATCTCAAGAATTGAGCGAAAAGCCAGGATAAACAGGTTGCAATGTTTATTTTCTGTAATAATGTGTACACCAAGCCCCTACTTATAAGCATATAGGGACAGTTCAGTTGATTTATTACGTATAATTACCGATTTCGGTCAAAACTATTCAATATTCCATTTTAACATTACACTTTTCGCTAAGGAAAATTTACGGATTTCCGGCATTTTCCACAGGGCTTGAAAGGAAAGTTTCATTTAATACCGACTATCAAACAGGATCATCTAAAACCACCCGCTTTCATAAACATGTCCTTATCAGTTTATTGTCTATTTCAAGTCTAATCTCTATGAACGAACGAACGAACGATGATAAAATTTCACTCTAATCGTTGATTATTATTTAGTCGGCCTCCCCTGTTTATGCGCAACGGCGCACAGGAAAAAGTTTGCACACGACATACATTCCCAACATAAAACTATTTCAACAATTGCAAATTATTTTTCAGGACGAGAAGTGTTGAACCTAAACACATGTGATTAAGTCGTTATTATGAAAAAATCTTTCAATCTCGAAAAAATATATCACCGAACTGTACAGGTCCAACGCGATATCGTTCTGCGCTAATGGGTCACCCCCGAGAAACAATGTGCTTCAAATAATATGATGCTGTGGGGAATTTTCATATGGTAAGACTATAATTCTCTCTGAGGCTATAAACCTTATATTATTGCGTATTGTGTTAAAAACTACGGAGACTAGAAAATGGGCTCTTAAGTGTCATTCTTTTTTCTCTATCATTGTAACAGTAGACGGAAATTAAGTTACGATGTTTGAGTCTTAACTTTTCAAGCCCAAAAGTATGGATCGAGACATAAGTGAGCAACTTAGTTCTTTTAAATATTGGTGGCGCGTACCTCATGATACGGAATATTTATTCGTTTATGCTGATGCTAGGTATAATAGACGTCGAGAAAAAACTATATTTAGTTCCACCCCTAGTTAACATAAATACTTAGATGGAAAGAGGCAACAAGAATTTCATTTCTAGGTCGCGAAATTCATAACAGACATAACTTACTTGAAGTTTGGTGACAACATACGGGTCCGAAGATTGATTCTTCATGGATATATTCTTCATAGTGATCATGCCAGGAACTTTAATGCGTTTCTGAACAATATCATCGAACCTGAGAACATTCATGCTCACTGCTATCGAGTGATTATGAGTACTCAAGAGCGCAATCACGTTTAATAAATGAATGTTGAACGAGCTTCGGGTGGCTATTCGTTGTAACATCCAAATTTAATAGTAAATAATGCAACTCAGGTTGAATACAATGTTTAGAATCGTCCTATACAGCAGGTACCTTTCAGAAGTATTCAAAATTTGATTTCGGAGCAATGGCAACAGAAGAAGAAAGATTCGTTAATAATTGTAGCTATATAAATTAACAAAAAAAGAAAAAGTACATACGGGAACTGCTTCACTATTCTGAGTGAATTGAAAATGAAGTTTTTTTAGCCTTTCCGAAGGTGTACTAAGATAATTGCCAGGCCAGATTGGGGAGAAAATTTGAGAGGCCTAGACTAATTCAATATTACTGTGGTGCATCTTACTACACTAACAACCCATAAGTGAGTGAATGTATTGACTGCTTTCGAAAAATGAACGATTTGTATTCAGCGTATCACAAAACGAAAAGTAAGTTTACGGCATACTGACAAACATTGCTTATTTTGTTCAATATCTTTAACGCACCTCCTGGCGTATTTGTCGAGTTCTTGGTGTGAAACGAGGCCTTTTATGACACGGTAACCGTTCACTTCGTACTAAGCCTCCTGCTCGGGCGACAAAGGCCCATTGTGACAATTAGTGAAGCGCAGCTTTGACTCTGGTTGATATTGTTGGCATAACCCAAAAATAGTTCAGTTAGAGATATAGTAGTGCAATAACGTAAAATTTAATCGTGTAAAAAACGCTGGTCAAGTTCGAACGTAGGTTTTTGTTGACAAAATCATAGCTTTTTCCATTATTGATATCTCCTACGATTTTCCATAAAGCCAATGTCGAAGTAACAGTTATAACCATCGTCTTTGTCATATAGCTTGTTTTGTAGCTGGTACTGTTGACACGCCTTTGGAAGCATGGAATTTCGTGTTGTCGCTGGTGAAAATTTTTGGATCCTCGAGCGCTTGCACGACGATTCCCATGCTGCTACCCTTCAAGTGACCGATGCCCTACGAAGTCCATTTACCGCCATCTATTCCAGGTGGAAATTAATAGAAAGGGACTAACAATTGGGCGAAAATACTTTTTGGCAATAATAAGAACTAACTACAATAACTAATATTAAGCATACACACGTATTTCTAAAACGGCTGTCCTTAACAGATGAATGGAATATCGATATGAAATTCGGCTCTACACAGCAGCAGCAGCAGCAGCAATAACAATAACACCAAAAGCGATATGAGCACGAAATCAACGGAAAATGGTCAAACGAATTATTGACAAAAGTATCAACCGCGCTGACCTATCTGTTACAACACAACAAAGAAATCACCCATCAACTTTATCGCGAAAGGCCAGTATCTGTCGGCTAACCTCCATCAAGGAAACTGTCGTCTTTAATCGAACAAATCCGTTTATCAATAAGAGCGTTACCGAAAGTTTTGTGTTACAACAGTCAATTTCGTAAATGCATAACTTGAAGCAACGCACTACACACAGCATAAAATTGTTATACTATGTAATTTTATGAACATCGCACCTGTTGGTGGTTCTGAAGGTTCCTTCCACTGACAAGTTTAACTGTCCCTATTACTGGTGGAGCACCTTGTCAGTGGTGAATAGCGCCGTCGTACCTTATCTGGACTCGTCGCTATCGACTATGCAGTTTCATTTTTGCCCGCCGCTCGCTTTGCTGAGTTCGCGCCAGTGCGCCACTGTTTTTTGGTTTACCTCCCGCAAGCACAGAAGAATGCGTACGTGTAGATGTGCATCGAAAAACCGGCTGATGAACCAGATAAATGAAAGGGGGCAGCGTCCGTGAGTGGCGGCGTTGTAAAACGAAGTATCACTATCGCTTATCTTTAGACGTGTTAATTACGTGATATTTATATCGCGTATTTTCTTATCAGTTTAGTTCTTTATTCGTTCTGTACTATTTCTGCTTTAAGATTAGTTTTGGTGATTACATTTGCTTTTCTTCATCGATATTCGTTATTTAGAGTACTTTGCATAAACAAGCTTTGTATGAGCCAAAAAAGAGCGTGGCATTTCCTTCATAGAGCGCGCACCGTTTAAATATTTGCGATGAACGTTCTTTAAGAATCGTTCGGGCAATTTTAGAAAAAATAAGGGCGCACGAAAGTATAAGCGAGTGTGTCTATATTTTAACTCGTTTCCACGAAAAATTCGAATAGAGTAGCATCGGCCAGTCTGATTTTGAAAATCATATTATTTAGCATTGGGTTATTTGACTAATGAGCGCGTAAGATAACCATGCGTTAGCTTTTAGAAGCTTCGGATGGCATCTTAGTATAAAAATTCGTAATGCCACAAATTAACTAAAGCGTAAGGACGCGTATAATATTTAGCAAATGGAATATAAGCTTTTGTACGTGACGCGATCTTGAAATTCAATGAGCGCTAAGTCAGGGCAACTATCGGACTCGTCAGAGACAGATATCTCTGCGTGACACCTAGGCACCCGTCCCCTCCCTAACATTTCTTTTTTAAGCCGCGGTTTCCATTGCCTTATTCAACCATTTATTTATGTTTTATTTGTAGCGAGACGGAGCCGCTTGGTATTAGGATAGGCAAAAGAATTGCGACGAGAAGTTCGTTTACTTGAGTTACCTTTAACCACTTTATCTTAGATAGCCAATACTATTGTTCATATACAAGCATCACTCAGATACAAGCTTGGCCGACTATCGCGTGCAGATGACTTGGGTCAAGCACAAAGACGCTTGATTATCCCTACAATAAAACTAAGTCGAAACAGGTGATGATCATGAAGTCGAACACAATCATTTATTCTGTTGCCTTAAAAGGGTAGTTCTTGAATATTGTAAGCAAGATATTAAGAACTGAAGAAAAATTTTCTGATTGACTTGAACGTTTAATAATTTAGTAGAAGTATATTATTGAATCCAGCAATAAAGTAGCGCCGGGAGAACGTTCTCTGAAAAAAACATGTCGTTCGCAAGACGACCAGACTCGTAAATCTCTAAAGACACTTAAATCAACGTAGCCGAGTGAGATGGAATTTCATATTTTAATTAAAAGAAATTTTGGTATCATAATAAGGCAGTATAAAAAGCGTTGCCCGGCAGGTGACCTCTATATATAATAGTTTGTAAAATTTATAGGACAACTGCTGCCATACTCGCGGAGGACATCTAAGAAGTTAACCCCTCGAAACCGCACGAGATCGCCCACAAGTAGGACGCATGCCACTCGGTACGCCGGCATAACTCCAGAACTTATCGAAGTGTCTATCCTTCGACGTTCGCACGATGACTACGCCGATATCACAACCGGCACCGCAAGGCGACACCTGAGTGTGGCGAATGATGTAAACACATGCCACCAGCGAGGTCATCAGCACGCTAAAAGAAAGAATTACATCTAGCACTCACATACTCAATCGTGTTTTGCAGTGCAGAAGTCTAATGGAAGACATATGAGCTTTGACATAATTTGACGGACCATTATTCGAAATCAAAGTAATTTACAGTATGTTATACCAGTAATTCGTAGCCGCAGATAAATAAAAGAGTTGTTCTAGATCAATTTAAATTATGTAAGATAGGGCTTGCCTCACAGAATGGAACTGAAGAGATATACATATCAGTAACCTGTTTCCTCCCACTGCTTACAGATGTAACTTTGACCCAACTTTGCAAAATAAACAATTTGAAGGCTTGCCTCACAGAATGTAACTTAAGAGATATACATATCAGTAACCTGTTTCCTCCCACTGCTTACAGATGTAACTTTGACCCAGCCCTGCAAAATAAACAATTTGAAAGCTACGCCCTCATGAGCTCTTCTGCTCCAGCGCGTGCCAAAAGGTCATAGGATGTGCGCTCTGATCATATTTAAAAATTACTTCAAAACACCGTTCAATGTCAACGGTACCCTATCCTAGATTATCTCGCTAGCCAAACGTCTGGAATCGCGGATAGAATTTAGTGTCCTAGCGTTACTAGTTAACGGTGTTTGCCTCCAATTACTGAGAAAGCAGGATAAGAAATCGGAAGGTAATGGTATTTTTATTGATTGCTTGATAAAGTTCAGTACCACTGAAGTATATATAGAAAACGTTAATGTTCGTGCAGGCTTCTTTGTTTAATATAAGTAAGGAAAACTGACTAAATAAATACTTCACAGATCGATTTCTTCAACCACATTTTTTTAAAAGGTTATGCAGCTACATGCAGCCATTAAGAAAATAATAAAATAATTCAGTATTTAATATATCCAATCTATATTTCAACACACACTGCATCAAGCTCGTCCAAAACCTAAGTTGACGTTCACACACTTTATTATCAAATCATTAATAGGTCCTTTATAAGTTTTTTAAATGTATTTTTTTTTGCAGTATGTATATTAATAGGGCGACGAAGTGAGCAACTTCAAAGCTAAAAACCGATGATATTATCCTACAATGCTCGATATATCTTCAATCTGCAGCTTGGCAGAAGTCACTCTCATATTCAGCACACCTCAAACCATGTCTTGCCAGAATCCGAAAATGACTAATTTTCATGGTGTCGCTTTTTGACTCGGAGAATATGACTTAAAATATCAAGCCGGCTAAATAGAGCTGATAAATGAAGAAACTACGAAGTACAGAATCATTTGCTTCGGCAGACACACAGAACCTACTACTCAGTCGAAAACCAACAATAAATTAATAGACAGTAGCAGTTGTTTTTTTTATTTATTTGCCGGTGGGAAAACTGTAACATTATCTTGGTCTTCATTGGCATGATAGAGATTTACTGATCAGTGGGTAAACCTGATAAATGTTGATGTATCGAAACTTCGCATTTTTCTCCGTTCCTACTATCCAACAAATGCTTGAATGGTGGCCTGCACCGCGAGGTCCTATGTGGAAGCCTCTTCCCTGAAGCCGCCAGTCCTTCGGTTACTTTGTGACTGTTAGTATTGTCTCAATCATCCGTTGTTTGTCGTCGCCCAGTGTTTACAAAAATGATTATACATAGCTTATGGTGTCAATAAATGACTGTTTTTTGTGACTGTATCTTTCAAAACATATATTCTTACAGGATTTGGCGTATTCTAATTCTTATCCAATTATAAAGTTTGCCGGCACTCAGTTTTCAGACATAACTCTGCTGCATGTATGCCTTTAACTTAGTAGTTGAAACTCGTCTAGAAATTCGCATGTTCATTATTTATGCTCACTATTCACTTCTACTATTGTTTGTACCGAGACATCAGTATGGATGTCAGCGTCACGTATTTAAACTATATGAAATTGATGCGGACTCTGAGTCAATGTGCTCACTGCGTATTGAGACATACCACTCATATTTATTTTTCAGACTGACCTCTGAAATCCGAAATTGGGCTAAGCAGATTACTTTCGACCAAGTCAAGAACTCTGAGACGAATTTTGAAGCCAGCCAACAAACAACGATCGACTGGGGACTAATCAGTACAAATATTACTAATTTTTATTTTTCTTTATGTTTTGCTTTTTTCATTTTTACTCCGTATACAGTTTTATATACACTCATCACCTATTTAACTTTATTTTTATTTATTTATGTACACGACGTATTTTACAGCTTTATTCATTCTTTTGGTTCCATGACGGCAATGTTCTAAACCACCCATGCGCCAGTTAAATCAGGGTGAGAGCATTTTTATTCTTTTCCGTGCTTTCCTCTCTCGTTATTCATTTTTGTTAATCATTATTTCTTCTTTTATTTCTGTCCATTGTCACATTCATTTTTCAATTGTTCAATCCTCATCAATCACTTTCTTCCGCTCCTTCAAACTTACTCTTCGACGAATCAGCGCGCATTCCGGCACTCACATTTTACCCTCGTGCGGTCAATCTGTTTTAAATTACCAACTGTTTCACATTTATTCTTTCTCATTATGATGAACATCATCCAGCTATATAGTGTTTCCCAATCGCCATGAGTAGTGTCACTATCTTTTTCTCTATCCATTATCGCAAACTTTTCTTCCTTTCGCCGACTTGTCATTCTGAATTGCTCTCTTGCAAGATCGATCTCCCACATCTCTTGAACACTTCCTATACAATGAAATTCCATACAATGCTTGCCTAGCATAGCCAACAAGCTACAATTTTCCGGTATTCTCTCTGCTCGACCCTAGCAAAGGTCTCCCAAAACACGTTGAATCAGCATATGTTAAGAAATCGCTACCCGTTTTTTGGCACGAGGAAGCTATACGAAACTATTATTCAATCAATCAATCAGTAAATATATCCATCTTGTTTCTCATTCGTATTCCTCGTTATTAATTCCATGCGTTCAAAGTTTTGTTGCCGCTTGTTGCCGCGAGCGATATAAGCACTACAGGAGACCTTCAAAGATGTTCAAGCATTTCGTTTTGACGTTGCCATGAATGCATTTTGCTTTGATTATTGTACCATGTATGTTTATTGTTTATTTTTACTGCCTAAACTACACACAAAACGTTGGACTTTTACATAAAAAATACCTACACATAAAAACCTATATATTGACATCAATAGTATGTTTGTAATTGGCTACTACGATACAGCTGGCTATTTTTATTTTAATCAAGGAATAAATAGAACAAGAATATTGACGGGTCAAGCCTTCTTCAACTTCCCGAACGGGATGGAACTGATTCAAATACATTTTGATTGCCGTTTCTGAAAAACACGGCCTTAGGTGTGAAATTTGCCTAGTTCAAAGGACGTCATTTACTGTGATGCCGCACAACATCTAACGATTACATAAACACGTAAGTTATGTCTCGTTAAAGAGGGTGCACAAACAACTGCAGAATGCGCGCGGTCCATGAACGAGTTGGTCATGACATTGCTTACATCCTAGATCTACTGTCGGTCTCTACTTATCTCGAATATCTCATATTAATCCGTTTTGGGTGACTCGGACATTCTTAGACTGATGACGACACTGTGCACTGGCTGTTTGAAAAAAGTTTGATGACCTTCTAAGACTACGAACTGATCAGCAACTATGTTTGTACTTATGGACATCCGTCCTCTTGTACACCAATAAGCACCATCACACATCGCGCGTCGAGATTCAAGCTTTCGCCATTTTAGCGATCCTTGACACATTTTGCCAACAAAAAAACACGAACAGTCCACAAGTTCACACAGGCGATCAGCCAATCTAATTTTCATTGAAATTGGTAACATTCAACCAGTATCGGACTCTTGAATCGGCACATCATTGTCTATCAGCTACGTGCCTAATCTATCCTCTTGCTGAATAAGGGATCGGCCCACGTGTGCCTTGGTGATGTTGTGTCGCTAATAGCGGCTGGAGAACACCGTGTCCTACCTGGCTAGCACGAAGAGGGCCAAGAACTTCAAGGTGTGGATGTGGCCCTAGTGCATGGGCGAGAGGAGGCAGTAATGGCGCATGATGTCCGTTGGTCCCGCTCGGGTCCGCGTCGTGTCAGTGCCATTTGGCTTTCTGAGCAAAAATGTCTGCACGAAGGTTTTGTGCAAAACAAATTCCCAAGATCTGAAAGTGTATAATTTACAAAAAAAAAAAGAGCAAAAATTAAATACAGTGGCTAACTGTTAGCATGTGAACACATAGAAGTAGTAGAAGCTCAATGACATTGGTACGAAACGTAACAAATTCGATATAAGTGATATTTATAATGGACAACACAAAAACGCATAAAATATGCAATATTATTGATGTACAAATGAACAATCATTATTTCAACAAAAACCACTTACGTTCTAGTACGAATGAAGCTTTTTCCTTCCTAGTTCTTCCTACCATGACGGAAGTTTCTTCCGTGCTATTTTCTTACTGTTACAATCAAAGCCCTACTACCCTAGGTTAACACGCATATTAATTACATATACAAATCGGTTAACCTCTCCCATAACCTATTGGAGGAAATATTGAGTAGGGATTTGCGCCACTCAACATTTCAGTTAAGCCACCATAGCAGCATCTCGGTTGGCAAGTTTGCGCATAATTTTATTTTCTGGCTACCTGTATGAAAGCAATGATAAGCATGGCTCCGGACAGTGGAACGAGATTTAGTTCCACCCACTCTTCAAGAAGATGCAGACATCCTCGTTCGTAGATCAGTTTCGTCCGCATGTGCTTGTCCTAAAACACGAAGTGAGAACAAAAGTACACAAACACCACAACGAGCCACAAAAAACGAAGTCCACCGTGTGGACCTTTAAACTTTAGTTTCTCTATCTTATAAAATTATCGTCTATCACTAATCATTGACCCACCTGTAACACTGCTAAGCCCACGGCCACACCGGCAACGGGAACTAGATTTGCCTCAATCCACTCTTCGCCCGCTCGAAGGCAACCCTTCTCATAGATCACATGACTTTTATCCCGTTGCTACGTAACGTCCCGTATGTGCAGAGGTATTTTCAACGCGAGGTCCCAGACAACCAACAGACACCATCATGAACCCGACACCATGTTTAGCACGTCGAAATAGTAGCAGAGTAGCAGTAAAAGATGTGTGTTAGTGGCTGAGTTAATGGTGAGCAGGTGTCCGTATATCGAAAGAAATTAAACACGTGCATCAATAGAAATTATCAAGAGAAATTCATTAGCCATTTTAATTAGGATCCATTAAAAATCCATCAAGGTTAAAATGTGATCCATAACAGCAACAGGCTGATAAGTCAAAACGCACCCTCATGCCAAGCTATGAAGGAACAGCAGAACCGATAGGGCACACAGCATAGCAGGCCCGCTTTCAGACAACATGATGACAAAACTAAAACCAGCATATGTGCTAAGTAGTGACAACCATTGCCGGACTTGTAATACTGGGTTCTAGAATTGTGTGAGTAAACGGGCGAAAAACAAACAACAATCATTTAAATAATGGCAATATTTAAAAGTATGGATGAGGTTCATTTCTAAAAATCCCGGGAAGTAAGACAAGTCAGATCAGGCAAGGACTTATGAGTCGTGAAATGAATACTTTATTTCCTTCATTGACTGTACACCCAAGGTGATTTGTATATTCCCCGCTGCCTACGCAAACTAAACACTTTGCTTATCTAACGACTGCAACTCCTTGATGTACCAAAAACGTGAAATCGAAACGATGTAACAGCTAGGTGAGCAACAACAACTATGTTTCAATAATACTAATCATACGCGACTGAAGTATCATGTTGTGTGTTATTATTTTATACAGGATAAGCGTTTTATCTACTTTAAGCAGTTGTAATGGGCTAACGCGCAGCTAATAAACGTTTATTTGTTTGTTTGTTTTATTGAATGATACTCAGAGAATTCAGCTAGCGGTCTCCGTAAAATCAGCCGTAATGTATGTGTGCTTGTAGTGACAGTGAATATTCTTGATTTATTTCATTTTCACAAAGAAACGCATTACTATTATTATTATTATTATTATTACTACTATTATCTGGATTACAAGTAATTGCGTTATTGGCTTATTGCTCGTGGTACATGCCATTAATAAAGTTGCTAGCTCGACGGGACAATTGTTTGCCTCGCTAGGCTTGTTAATGTGCCGAACTTACTGGATGAAAACTGCAAAGTTAGCATTGAAAGCCGTGATCATAAATTAGAGTAATGGATTGACAGGTTTGTGCAGGTGGACTGGTGGCGCGCTGTCGGACGTATAGAAGGTGAAGTTGCAGGAATGTAGGTGCTTTGATTTGACATGACGAAAGATTACAACTGTTTTGAAAATTTGTGGCAGTGTTTGCTTCCGATTCCACATGGTCAACTTACATAGTCGGGTTTTCTAACATCATAGCCGCATTGTTTGTTCTTTATGAGCTCGTTGGGTTGCCGTTTACAGCAAGAAAATGGGACCCCACACGCCTCACGACTGCCAACTTCAACCGAGGAACAATTGAAGTAGATATTCATATCCCAATCTTTTGGACCTGGAATAGATTTGCAAAATATGAAGGAAATTTAAAGTAAATCTAGTTCATTAAGGTCTTTTTACGTCAATGAATAGGTAAATCGATGCTACTAAATTGATATAAGCGGACTTTTATTGATATGAAACACAAATTAGGCCCGCTACGCCAATTATTAGCGAGTAAAATTAAACATGTCCTAACAAAAGTAGTCGGTATTTGAACCACCATCTCTTTTGAGGTGGATGAGTTAAAACAACAGTATTTTTGTACGTTTTAAAAATGCTTGTTCTTATGATTCAAACACTAGAAACATTGCTGTGGGAGCTTCCGTACTGGCCTTAGGATGCTTTTCGGACTGTTTTTTAAGCCCTTTCTGTATTATTGACGTACCTTCGATTCCACAGCATCCAAGCCACTGCTCCTGTATCCAGTCTATGAGATTTTGTCGATCGGGATCGTCCCGATAAAAAACAATAAAAGCTTGAAAACCGTTTGTAGCTTGCGCCTTTATCTGCAGTATCAATCAAGATCACTCAATGTAGTCTTTATACCGGAATGAAATTATATACCGTAAAATTATAAACTATGGTGTTGTATGTAAATTTACCAATACAAGGATGGACAAATGTTGTTAATGTATGACAAGTGGAGAAAACCATTCATTGTGATAAATGTGGCGATAATAAAAATTAGGGCAATGTAATATGATATAACAGCGATAAAAATTAATATTGATAATAGTAATGGGAATTAATTTAAGGGGTGTGAGTCGCTGGTATCACAAAGAGAATATATACATATACATATATATATATATATATATATATATATATAGCACGATGATACGCAATCGTTTTGAACGCAGCAGCTATTCTTGCGTGTTCCATATACTAGAGCTTACCCAGTCCTTGAAAATGAAACCAAGAATCCCCGCTGTCATTTCGAGAAGGAGGAGAATTGCCAAGAAAATTGCGTACTGTAATAGTCAGAGAAATCACACAATTATTTTATTGGGGTTAATTGAATGGTATAATCCCCTTGTTTAAATTATACATATTAAAGGTATAGATATTAAAGGTGCTACAACAATGAGTTACAGTATATATATTTAATAATACATCAAGTGGTTTGATAAACTGTAAAGTTTTTTTAATAATGGACTATGCTACAACTTATGAATTATATTTTCGTTCCGTAAGGGCCTGAAACACAGAGTACAAAGCCTCTGAGAACAACGCAGTGCGCTCTTGACATATGGAATACGACAAATACTGCTCATAACTATTTGGAAAAAATATAATTTATAAAATCTCAACCAAGCAACTTCTGTTGCAAAATGTACTAAAAAGGGTGACCCATTAAAACCGTGCTTACCGACAATCTGAAATAACGTTTGGATACACAAACGGGAACACGGGAAGTTTAGCTTGGTCTCTAGTACTGACAAAGCGTCATGTACAGTTACAAAACACGGGAACCTATCAACGTCAACACCTGTACAAAATTTTTAACGCACGTTTAATAAGACACAGCCAAGCTACTAACTCTGGATAGCTCTTTTGTGGAACGAATGTGACTATTGCAGCGAACATTGTCGACACAGCACCAATACAAACTCAAAAAGCATCGAATTATTAATGAGTTCTTCTTTGGAACATCGCCACCCTCAAGCAATGATCGCAATATTTTAAATCACGACCTTGGAGATGGAATTTAAGTATCCATTCTTACGTAATTTACTCATTCTTCATATAAAAAAATTCTACTTCCCGTAACAGTAGTCACAGCAAAACACCATTACGATTTATTGTCAGTTATTGCTCAAAGTCGCCTCTTTGTTAATTTTAGGCACTTAGATACACGTATAGCTAACAAATTTCTCGTTGATCAATGCATACGCCTAAGTGAAGCCTTGGAACAAAAGTAGAGATTCATAGAAAAGAATGAAGTACGAACAAACCCTATTCTCATCCAATCTAATCAACATGTGGCATGAATGCTGCCCTCCATTATTCAAGTTTCTGTTAGGAATAATTTATAAAGTACTTCACTACATAGTGTAGAGCATCAAGCTATTGCGTTTCAATAACGTACTTGTCTGACAATCGCTTGTTTATTAGATGCGACAGATTGCATCGACGTATAACTTACTCTAGCGTCACAGACCGCAAATCTTTCTGCAGATCTTTCATATATTTAGCACCTTTTGCGTATAAGGCTGCCTGGGCCTCAACAAAGGCGGTCAAAGCTTTTGCATGCGCCACGTGGGCCTCCGGAATCTGATGAAGTAACTCGCGAACGACCTCTACCTGTCTCTCGTATCCAGCAGTGCACGTTTCTACATCTTTCACAGCCTCTGAGTCATCTGAATTTTTACTTTCTAACTTTTTGGCTCGCTTCTTGGCAGCATCCAAATCTAGTCGTGCACCCTCAAGAGCTGCCCGCTCTTTTATGATTTGCTTCATCTCCGCTTTAAGGTATTTTTTGAGCGGTTGCACAAATGAACTATCCACGCTTGCTAAAAATTCGCGTTGCAGGGTACCTAATTCCTTCTCCACCGCCGAGACCTTCGTTAAAACTTTTCCATATGGTGTAACCGGTCCAAGCGCTGCTGCAGCTGCGAGCAAATCCGCAGACAACTCGTCTAAAACATTCAGTCGAGAGTTTTTGTCTATGAACCATTCGCCAACGCGTGCGGTCGGATTGGGCTCAAGCACTGCCTCAGTTTTGTGTATAATCTTGTCAGTCCAGATTTTAGTCTCATCTGCCATGTGCATGAGTGCCACGAGATCTGCATCGTAATCGGTTTTCTCAGCTCCGAACGTCTCTTCAGTTTTCTGAACGGCCCGATTGAACGCATTTATGATTCCTTTCATGTTTGCTTTGTAGAAATCGTTTGATATCGAAGGTAAACTGTAACAAGATGAGCGCTAGAATTGTGTTACGAAGCTATGTAAAGGTCTCTTATTCTTTACTATAAAGTTTTGAAAAAGTGCAGCATTTTCGGTAAATTTGAACTATATTCAAAACATTCAATACAATCTTACAACAAACGCAGTCTTACAACTGTGAGACTGCGATAGGTTACCAATCACTCAAATGACTGGTTTGTAATTGAAAAAACTTCATGAACTGCATGAAATGAACGGTCAAAGAGTTCGTTCATTCCATGCAGTTCATGAAGTTTTTTCAATTACAAAACATTCAATACAATCTTACAACAAACGCAGTCTTACAACTGTGAGACTGCGATAGGTTACCAATCACTCAAATGACTGGTTTGTAATTGAAAAAACTTCATGAACTGCATGAAATGAACGAACTCTTTGACCGTCGAAAAATTCTGCCGTTTAGATTTCTATGAAACTTTGGCTCTAGAAAATGTTTCGTTATTGCTGATATTAAATTGTCCGCATACGAAAAACTTGTCGACCATTATTACTCAAGAATTCTGTTTGCGTGCAGATTCTAGTTAAATTGAAAATAGAAGTAGGCGGTTGTCAGTTAAAACACGCCTGGTCTAAAAAGTAACTATTTTAATTTACAGAAACAACAAGTTTTGTAAACACTTTTGTCTTATGTATGGCTGTCTTTAATAGCAAAAGTCAGACAGATTTAATCTCGTGAACCTCGTAAACGTGCCTTTTTTCGTTTCTAGTACATAAAATAAGTAGTATAATTTATAATATTGGGAATTATTGAAGAAGGGGATAATAGCATAGTTTTAGCACGCTTTGCAGAGGTGATAGAGACTAACAAAAGCATGATAAGTTTGTATGGTGTTTTTCTTAAATGGTAGCCTTCTGTGACGTTCCGTAATTTATACCGTTCCGTACATCATATGTTAATGGTAACGTATATATATGTATATGTATATAAAGAACACTGCACTCCTTGGCTAGCAAGTGGCGCGAAACATTCTCAGCTAGGCTTCATTCTACCGCGCGTATGAGGAGAAATCTTTATATGGTCAGAAGACCTTATGAAGAAAGGCGAGAGTTCCTGAACAAGTTAACCGTCGTCAATTGATTCTAATAAATGTACGCAGATATTACATCTACCATTATACATTAGGCAAATCTTGCTACAATTAAAATAATCTGCTTATACCTAGTGCATATTAAATCCACATCCAGCTCGTCTTTCAATTACCAGACATCATGAGTTTTAAACAAAAAAGGTTTTACCGCGGCAAGTAGACAAGTATTCTCGCGCAAGGCACCCACGCAACCAGTGAAGCCGATGATGAATGTAATACCACCTAAAGTACACGAAAAAAACAGGCAAGTTATGATTAAAAATGGGATTTTGAATCTAGGAATATATTGTCGATAGTAAGAAGTCTGGTTAGTATGTGTTTGAGTACATCGCCACTAACAATCACACGACTAACTTTCCAAAGATGTTGAAATCATTTCGATTTTCCTTATGTTCAGTGTGCCCACATACTGCATAATTTAAACTAAAATCACTTGAAGTGTCTAAGAAAACAAAAGTAGTTCAACATATTTTCAGAACAGTAGTAAATAAAAATAACTAGTCCACGCCAGACGGCACGTGTACGGAAGGCAATACCACTCTCTAACCATGTATATCGTCAGTCAGTTCCTTACATATTTTGTTAACTTTGGGATGAATACTTAAAAGTTAAATCAAACGTGCGAAGCCAACATATGCGAAGTTGGCCGGGGTGACAAACAGCTAAACAACTAAAAACGCATATGCTAGCTTGTCACAGATACCTGAATAGGGCTCCAGTTATTCAAATACACCGACAAAAGCACGTAGATGTGCTGAATGAAGAGGAACAATCCCTTGTGCCGAACCTGGCCTGGAGCATTTTATTCACGCACAGCGTTGTATATGATAACTACTTTCTAATAAGCCTCACTCGCCCTATACATAGTCCTTTAATTTTAGTAAATATAATTTGCTTTGAAGAATCAAGTAAAGCTAAGGCAACAGACTAGTTAAATTACAAAACTTAACAGTTTGATTCCAGTGCAATAATTACCGTTTTAGTGCTAACAGTTCCTTCTGTGTTCATTGAGAAGCTGCAGGGGTATACTTGCCAGAGCTCAAACCGCTTATTACTCATAATCCTGCTTTCTACATTTCATGCAAACTACAGGCTTTGTGATTGACAATTCCGACGCCCCACCCAGTCTCGCCACTAAGGCGAGAATGGTGGGGTGCTATACTAAGTTTTATTGTAATTAAATGTAATAGAGCACGCATAGCTTGTTTTTACCTTATGTTTTTATGTCAAGTCCAAATTGGATAGAATAAGGTGTAAGTGTAACCTAAGCCAAAGAACTAGCTATATTTTAAATCTGTCACGATGTAGGTAACAATACACTTTGCTTATAGATCTAACAGGATTTTTTACTTCCTATATTTATCAATTGGAAAAGGTACCATTTCTTGTCAGAGGAATACCGTTGAACAATTTTGAACAGATTCACAATTTCCTTAAAATGTAAGAGACTTCGAATGAATGACTCAGATTTTTCGTTTCTACATTTATCCAAACTTGCTCGATACACATTTTCGGTGAATCGGCATATATGTCTAAGCTCTCCGTCACCCGTGCTAGGAGCCACACATGCCATAATCTAGTTGTTATACATCTAGAAAAGCCATACGACTAACTGACCAGGATTTAATAATGAGGACCAACTAATTTTGTGCCAAAGTAACCATTCTAACATCCGCGGAAGCTTATTTCGTAGGATCAGACATCCTGGGATTGTCGAGCTCGGTGGCTTGGTGCATTCGTATACGCCTTGCGACTGGAGGAGACACGTAGGTGCACGGGTTCGATCCCCGCCGGTGCACATTTACATTTTAAATCAGATCCGTCTTACGAAGTAATGCAAAAACTGCTACCGTGGACGTTAAATGTTGGCTGATGGTCAGCTTGACGCGAAAACTGCTACCGTGGACGTTAAATATTGGTTGATGGTCAGCTTTAAAAAATAGACATCCTGGAATTACCATTTTTAACTCGCATAATACTCGCATGAAGGTGATGAGGACAGAAGAAGCCGAAAAGTTTGAAAATAAATTGTGGCGGTGCTCCTTCGATTCCAAATAGAATATTCCACTAAGATATACTTTGACATATTTTTGCTTGCCGAATTCGAAATTGCGTATTATAAATAATTTTAGAAAGTCATAAAGCTTTTTTAAATGGGTTAATGACGACTCAATCATGTTATATTTTGAAAGACATTAAATGCTTGTTAAAGCTGATTATAGCCCTAAACGTACATATTTTGTGATCAACAGCATGTAGAATTATCATCATCAGATCATTGAACACAGTTCAATAAATGTTGGTTACACACATACGGCACCTTTCTGGTAAACCAAAGCCGTCTCAAAATTGCAAAAAAGGTCAAATCTATCTATAAATAATGACACCATGTAAAGTATTAATTTCAATGCTTTCGTAACTGCCAACCTATGATACTAGAACAACTGTTGTCCCATTTTGTGTGCCTTAACATGTACGCCGTAATATTGTCTGAGTGTGAGTTGCACGTTGAGAATAGACGTTCAATATAAATCATTTGTGGCGCGATTATCAGTAGCTCAGCTCACTAACTGTTTACCTGCTCTCTTAAGTATACACTTGTCGAGCTTCGTAGCTTGGTGTACTCGTGTGCGCCATGCGACCGGAGGCAGACACGTAAGTACACGGATTCGAGCCCCGCCGTTGCACATTTATATTTATGGGGTTTGTCTTTTGAAGTAATGGAAGAAGCGTTACCGTAGACGTTAAATATTCGCTCACGGTCAGCCCTAAAAATATTAAGTATACATTTCGGAAACCTCTTTTGTCAACCAAGATGCTATGACCACGTCATTCAATAACTGTTGATTAAAATAACAAAACTAAGAAGCATCAAACATTTCGTAGCGCCACAAAGAAGATGGGATAGGTGATGCTAATGGCAAACAGTTATTCACAGGGTCGTCCAAACGGTATGCCATGTAGCGACGAATATTTCCCATTATTATTGCTGTAACAGCATGCTCATGTTATTTCTATACAAGACAAACATGAGCGGACCAAGAAATATTGATGTTAGCTATATGAGATCAACCTTGACCACGTGAACGTGAAATAAACATTGCCGTTGATAAGTACTGCCGCAAATAACGGATCTCTTGCAACTAAATTCACAAAGATAATCTATTATGTTTCAGCCATAGCTATTTTTATAAAAACCTGTTTATTTTGAATTAGGGCAAGACAAACGATCGTTTGTCAGCAACCTATATGAATACTAGAATGCAAAGTAATCTGTTTGGGATATATATTCATATGTAGACCAGCATTGCTTGAAGCCTATAAGTCATTCGTCCATTAGCGAAAGCTAAACATTTATTTCTAAAACAAATTGCACAAATTCGAATCGAAACAGGCTATTTGCTTGACAAAGCGCAATTTGCTTAACTAGGCTATCATTAGAAAATGAAATAAACAATTTCAACAAATTAGTGATCACAAAACGATGGACTCTCCAGCATTTCCAGATAATACTGTTTATGTTTGTTCTGTTTATAATTTTATATTGGATTCAGTTGAGTCCAAAATGGGCTTACCTATGACTATTAGAACAAATGCTGGATCGAGGGCGATATTTGTGAGTTTTGAGAGATTGTTGAAGATGTCCTTTTCCGTCCATGCCCATACCCCAATGATCATAATCGACAGACCAAGAAGCTGAAATCACCGTCCAGAAATACATTGTTAGTAAAACAGTTAATAGCATGCACTACAGAAATTTCTGCCACAGCTACACTATTTATTTGAATTAATATGATTTCCCACTGAAGGACTACTTGCATATTGTAACGGAATGAAGTACGTCTTGAAAAACAAAAATGCTGTAACCCTGACGAACCATTCATATATGTAATTCTAGTATAATGGGCAGGTAAATATAAAATGACCTCTGAATTTGTTTTTGTGTTTTAGTATAGATAATAAGACAATGTTAGTTTTGTTCCCTAACCTGTTTAACCATTTGTCCATGCAGTCGAAAAAGCTCTGGTAGTATATTTTGTAGCGTGTACAAATATGCACAATAGCCATTTTTCGTACTAAATAAATGAATATAGATAAATGAAATTCAAAAAAGTAAATCTATCAATCTGTTTCTGGTTAAAACAAACGAACCCATCAATACATTGTACCACAATTATAATGATTGCTTTATATTGATATAAAGCTTTATATTGATGTGTCTCGCCTTCTGTGTATGTGCAAGTCCAAGCCAATGCATTTATTTTTTCATTTCGTTTGACTCTGTTTCCGAATTTTTTCATTTATTGTGCCATTGAAAACGACATCTAAGCAGGAAGCAGGTAAATTTTTCTTAACAGAGTTTATGTGGTCCCACATGCCCTTGCCAAAATAATCAGTACATATTCTCGCAGCGTCGGGTTTCAGTCATATTTTCAATATATTGAGGCCGCCACCCGGAACAAAGTATGCAATATTTGTATTCTAAATTTATCACAGTATCGTTTACTACATCTAAACACTTTCAGTCTCATCACTGACTAACGATATGTTCTGAAAAAATCCCGTTGAAATAAACAAACTAAAAAAATAACGCTCAACAACACGTGCCGTATCGGATCATAGCAACCAGATATGATCACGCACCATGTAATGGCACTAACTCTGCGCTCTATGATTGATGCCAACTTTACAAGTGATTTCTCCTACAGTGAACTTTACAATCAATAGAGTGAAAATCCCGTAAAAATAGGACATCGAATTGTATTGTTATTTCCATCTGAATATTTTTCCATCAAGTGGAACGATGTTGAATACCAGTTATAATTCTATGTTCATGAATTGAACCGGCGCTTTTGCCGTGTTATTAGTGCAATGATTTAAACAATACTCTGCCTCTACGAAGAGCTGATATGTCACGTACGTTACTTTATGTTTGTACTTTTGGCAACAAAATAAAAAAAAATTATTTTCACGCCACAAAATGATAAACTCGTATTTTGGCTCTACAAACGGGCACCACAATATACGAGAAAAAACAAATATCTGTTTTTTAGTCTAAATAGTTTTACGGTTAAAGACGAGAGTGAATAAGCAAAATATACCTCGTTTTTGGTCAGGCCGTATGTGCTAAGTCGATGTTTACAATGTTGTTAATGTTCGATGTGCTCAACTATACTGTTTTACTGCGCACTATTTTGTAAACCCTCAATGTTTTTTTATGATGACCTTAATATCAAAACAAGACAAAAATGAAAATTGTCTACGCCTCTACAAAACGAAGGCCAGTTAGGTCATGTTTCGTCGATCACCTTTTATTGATTTAGATTTACAAGATATTCAGGAACCACGTTGATTTGCGTGCGCTTTTCTAACTTTTCACTTAGTTGAAGGCTTAATTAGCTCGAGCTCAATGTCTTAGTACACCTGGAACTCATGCAGACGATTGCTTCATAACTGACTAAATGTATGTGTTCTATTATTGTTAAAGTTTGCTACACTTGACGCGTTTTGTTATTTTAAACCGGAATTCTAGGAGTTTCAAGGACAGCACACTGCAAGCACATGCAGTTTACTTTTCTAAACATTTTTTTATTTAATATGATAGCATTAATAAGATTTAGTGACCCTTTCGAGAGAATACAAGTAGCTCTTGCAAAACCCACAAAAGAGGCATTACCGTGATAAACAGTGCTAGCCGATTCAGAACCTAGTTTATTCACTCCTGTCTTGTAACCATATGGGTATGCTCATTTATTCCTCCTTGGACACTCAGGTAGAATTTATCAATTGATTATAATTTTAATATCTGTGATTTCGTTGACACTCATCACTAGCTCTAACTCCGTATGGTCTTAAATGCTTTGTAGCACTTTAAATTTGTCCTACTTTAATAGAAATCACATTTATTAGCTAGAATGGCCGATGGTGATACCGATTAAACGCATCACCATAACCCAACCCTGATAACCTAAACCTCCGACATAATTCTGGCGGCAATAGGTCAATGCACTTGACAGTTTTAATACAGGCCCGTTGTAGTATTGCACGTGTCCATGGTCGATAGTTGAATCCATTCGTAGATAGGAAACCGTTAGGATAGGACAGTGCGAATAGGAGCCACTATTATGTCAAGCACACGAAGTGCGACCCACCATGAAAACAAAGGCAGGTAGATGACGGTTTATGGATAATCTCAGCTATTTCAATAGCGTGGTGCCCAATGAACGACAGACGGCCTAGCAAGTATGACCTGAACACTTTATTAGAAAGAAGGCACTGTGTAGGGGCGATCAACTGAAGCAACTTGGTTCGTCATGCCAGAGTCAATAATTACCCATCTACCTTAAAATAATCTATTTTGAAATTAATGGATACTGTGCAGATATGCACCACGTGTGCACATCGAGATTGTTTAGCTTAAGAAATGCTTAGACCAAATTCTTTTCTGCAGATATTTTTTGTACCGCTACAGAAAATATTATGCATTTCCAGCCAAATAAAATTAATAGAAAAATAAGAAAGCTATTCTGAGCACGCTCATTTGTAGTAAATGTTACCATAAGCTAGCGATTCGTTATTCGCACTCCTGATCGGAGACCCAAATAAATGTCCTCTTTTACAAAAGTATTATTATTACCATTAGAATTAATCATCTGAAAGCTAGTAGCGATAAAATTCAGGAATTCTCTATATATTTAAAAATACTAATTTATGATCAGAAGGAAATATATTTCCTGGCATATGAAATCTACCAATTTATAACGATATTGCATTATACACTTTTTTATATAGTAGATCCCAGATGATTCCGGTTCACCCGAACCTAAATTCGGAGTAGTAATTTAAACTAGACTAAATTACATCTATCTTGTTGAACTGAATGCTGCCATCGCAGCAGCGTTGTACTTTAGCGTAGACGCACCCAAAAAATAACGTTGAAGCCAAAGATGAGGTACTTGAGGCAGCAGCTGATCTCGCTTTTGTCTCGACGATGTTTCCGGGACGAGATCCGATTGCCGTAACGCTGAACATCATCGCCGTAAGGCGCCATTCTTTGACAACCCCGCTCCCAATCCCAAAACCGGTCTCCACAGTGCAGAGCTCTCTATGGAAACCTACTATGACTTGCTGAAGGCACACAACACAGTTGCCGTTGGCTATTGTATTACAATATGAGAATCCGTGGTTGTTTTCGTGATTAGAAGTTGTCCGCCAGAGACGGATTCTAATAACTGCGGATGCTAATTAGATTAATTTCGGTAAGAAACGATCATCGAGAACTCTGCGAGCCAAAACGTATGAGATAAATGAATATATATGCGTGTATTTATATACATGCAGCTATATATTCCTGATTGAACACTGATAAACTAATCAACGTCTTTTGAATTCTTTGCTCAAGTCCAAACTCCGAGAAACCACGATCCCACTGACTTGCTTTTTTAACACAGTGGATTCACCGACCAGAACCCACAACGTCCAATATACAAAGTCACTCATAGGAATACCAACGTATTATCATGAGCTGGCTTTTTACTACACACACGCAAACAACTGCTTTGAGAACGAGAACCATGTCATAACATTTTAGAAGCTCAAGAAACAACGGACCATATACGTCTTTATTGTGGACTACTCTGTGATGGTGCTTAGGAATTGCTGATGTGGAGACAATTCTAACAAATTTCAATGATCGAGGCGAAGACAAACGCTCTCGCAGATATTAATGAGCAGAGACGAAAAAATGCGACGACAGCAGAGCCGAAGGCACATTTCGTGGCGAGGCGTAGGCAACAGCACTTTTACACAACGACAACGCGAAGAACCACTGAGGGACTACCTCACAGCACAGAAATCCACACAACAACGGAATGAACAGTGTCGACAGTTCGTATTTTTTCACCAGTTGGCCAAGCAGGCAGAAGTGCTGAAGCAGTCAAGGTTCACTCTCCAAACCACATACAACTTTTATTGTTACTGCTATCCTTGTATGTTTTTACTGCAAATCTAAATAGAAGCAGTCTGGTGTGCTACGCCTGCAAATACACTACACAGACACATGCCACATAGTGTGCTACTCAACCAGTCTACGACATCCCAGCAAAGCGGACGGAATCCTTCCAAAGCAGACGAACATCTAATAACTAACATGGCCACCACCATGACAGTGGCATAGCCAGAGTGTCGATCTCGGTGGCCTGGTGCATTCGCATGTGCCTTTCGACCGGAGGAGACACGTAAATGCACGGGCTCGATCTCTGCCGTTGCACATTTACATTTATAAGGTCCGTTTTACGAAGTAATGCAAAAAGCGCTACCGTGGACGTTGAATGTTGGCTGATGACCGGCCCTAAAAAATATAGGCACAGCCATGGTAAGCGCATAGCCTTTTCCCTAGCCTTGTCCGCATTTCCACACTTTCCCAAAATGCGCTCGTTAGTAACGTCTGATTTATTTGGACAGCCCTTTCCCGCTGCGAGGAAGTGACTATATCTTCTGCAATCTGTGCATTCAAGAGTCTATCAGTTGCCGCTTATCGCCGTTGCCGTGGTATCGCTGTGAGCAACAATTCATTATCGTCCTTTTTCCGCACAGAGCTAAGGGATGTCAACATTTAAGAAGTGTTACATGTGGCGATATCTGAACAATTTAATTCGACTAGAATAAAAGAGTTTACAGTTATCTGATTAAGAGTATAAAAATAGAGACCGACGCAAAACCGAATTGAACTGTTAGAAAGGAGACTATAAGAATAGTTTCCTTTTTCTCTAGCTTAATATTTAATGGTGCGCTGCCCGGCCTATGCGACAAACCAAAAAAGTTAATGATACTAAAACCATTCTATACTGCAACCTTAACTGGGATTTCCTTGGTGCCTATGGACCTACTACAGATAAAAGATGATACATTTTTCATGTTATACGTAAGATTATAATGATGATGGCCATACTAACGAGAGCAAGGTTTACAATATTGACGGTTCAAATATCGTAACACCTGCAAAGTAAACGCTTTTTCGTATAACGGAATTTTAGGTTGTGTAGCCTTACTGTTAATTTCCTGTAGGTTTACCCCCAAATCTAGGTGTGCTGTATTGAGCCAAAGTGTACTATTGATGTCGTAAGAGAAGGCAGATCTTTATAATGTACAACACCCTCAGATACTGACAAATCCTGCAAAAACTCCCAGAGATTCGAGAGGTCCTTTCGTCTGCTAGCTCTCTGCTGCTCATGACCCCTTCACTAGCTACTTTCTTGCACCGCCCGGGGGTTCAGCACCCCTGAGTACAGGCAAAATCATTACATCGCATCGCCTCCCATATCGTCACCTTTATTATCATCTACGTTGGCATTACTACAATACGGAGATTGATTCGCTCACTCATTCATTGTATATTACTAAATAAGACCGGCTGGCAATCAGTAGTGGAAAGACTGTTCTTCTCATATGGTGGTTGCCTGATTTTGCTCACTTTATACGCCTATTTCACTGTACGGTATGCTACTGTTTTAGTGGTGCCAGTAAATACCGTCAAAAGAAAAGCTTTATTAGTGCTAGCCCTAGCGAAAAAAGACTGTCGAGCGAAAAGTGTTAGGTTGAAGTAGAACCGTATCCGGATCAAATCAGGCGGTTCAGTCCGTTCCCTTTCTGCGGATTGAAGTGCGTGAATCGGTCCTAGTGTGCGTGTGTGATAACGTAATTACTTTCAAGACGAACCTTTAAAAACAAGCGAAAAACAATTTATTCTGTACTGAGTCAATTGTTCCGAGTATAAACATATACATTCGGACGCATAGCCGTAAACCAACGTGAAAATGGCAACCACCCTGTTAATGAACATGAATAAGGTACCCGCTGGCGCCATGCCTACGGAGAAAGACATGGATCCAAACGACAATATTCCCTGGTATCTTAAATATGGTGCCAGGGTAGTAGGTACCATTGCGTCACTATGTAAGTGTCCCTAATAAAGAACACATTTTAGGTTAAATACAAGATGCAACACAAGAGTAATGCATATATCCTCTCTCGTCGATAAAGAACAAATGACTAGGTAAAAAAATATGACATTATGGTCGGTATCTAACCGTTCGTTTAAAATATTTGCGAGCTTTATTGTTTATGTTAGTGTTCTGTTGATTTTAAATAACAATTGTACTTCATATGTATTTAGTCTTCAGACATTGCTGAGCGTTTCGGCAGATAAAAATGGAGGAACAGAGTCTCTGTTAATAGCTAAATGTTTTGTTTCATCATATCTATAGACGCTTCATAGCGTCAAAAGAAACGGCCAGAACGTCACTATCTGTTAGATTTATCTGAATATCTAAAATATTTATATTGGAAGTTGCCAGCAGCTATCTATTGTCCCAACGTTATGGATTAAGATGAAGTTCCCGGTATCAATCCATCAAACAGGCCAAATGAAAAACCATCACATCCAGATTACTTATTTGTACGCACTGTGCAGCTTTGTGAAAAAGCTGATTGATTGCCAAACTATCCAAGAATCTTCCCTGGGTAAATAAACAAAATTACTTCAATAGTTGTGCGAACGTTAATTTTGTGTTTACAACAGGTAGATAAAGTTAACAATTGTCTTCGGTTGCAGGAATGTTTTAAAGCTTCGATGTGGGGTTTGTGAAGAGTGTGCATTAATTTTGCCACGACCTTTGGTGTACTCTAAAACAACATTATGGGAATAAAACAGTGTAAATACTGCGGTTTTTATGGCCACGCAAAACTGGATGTATAGAATATGCTTAGTATTATTAATACGACTAGCATTATTGAACTATTCGACACTTTCAGGAAAAGGGCAGTCTTTAGGAAAATAAATTGTTTATACGTTTTGTGCGAGCGATTTTATTTCAGTTCGAGTCTTCTTTTATTCGGCTAAAAGAAAGGACAAATGTACATTATGTTACAGAATTAATATAACTCAAGCGTATATGTATTATGAATACTACTGATCGCTCTACCACTACTTAAATTATTCCCTGTAGTTTCACCAAAAAGAACAGCCACATTTTCTCCTGTAGCTTTGGCGTTGTCTCTTTCTCTGTGACGGCGTTATTTTCTATGAATGAGATGGCGGTCGCAGAAACCTTGCAACAGGCGGGGATTTGAACTAGCTTTATCGCTCTACCCTTTCATGTTGTTGCGGGTACAATTATGACTAATTGGAAAAAAACATTGGTGATTGGCTTGCAATGAATTATATGCATTATTTCTGTTATTCAAATGCGACTACGATACTGCTGCGTATCATAGTTGTCAATTACAGCTACTTTTCTCCTGCATCCTATCTTCTGTCATAGGTCATTTCAAAATCACTTATTTGTTCCGCCTCCTCTTAGACTTTAAGGTGTACTCTTTAGCCTCACTAATATGGGGGAGCGGACTAGCCTGCTTAATCCTTCCGCCAATTTTGCAGCCTAGCAGAGTTTACAACTGTTAAATCGGTCTTAAGACTACGTGAGCATGATGTATATAGAAAAATATTTTTCTTCACTCAGTATCCTGTTAAGCAATATTTTAGTGAAAGCAATATTTTGCTAAAATCTTTGTGTAGCATGCGGAACAACTCACGCGCTTTTTAGTTAGCTAGAAGGAAGCTACCGTACGATAATGAGATGTCTTTGATTCATGCCCAGGGTTTGTACGTATGTTGCTAAATTGAATTTATTGCGCGTTCGCTTGTGATGTGTGTACGGAGTGCACAATAAATAATTAGAAACTTAGCTGAGTAATGAACGCCCATTGTGTCAAAAAATAAAACAAGATACTGCCTTCAAGTTGGATTCACCGAGTGGAAAAGTCACGACTATGCTAAAACGAAGCTAGTCTATGGCAAATCGAGTGTCTCATTAACATGGTTCAAGGTACTTTACGAATTACAAATTAATTAGTAAGAGCAGGCAATCGAAGGGAAGATTAACGTGTCCCTAAATTAATACAAAAATTACGTTAATTGAATGAGCGAAATTGTAAGATTAAGGCAACAATATACACACAAGAATCGCTAACGATAGCAGAAGGTTTGTTCAATTTAAACACTTCGGTTTGCCCTGCAACAATGACATCAAATTATATCACGACTCGTATATTTACGAGAACTCATGGAATGCGAGTCTTACAATGGAAAAAACTAAAAGTCGAAGTTGAGCACGGATTGTGGAAGAACTTGAATACTTCTATACAAATATAGTTGGTGGTAATTGGTGATCCGGATTCGAAAAGTCGGTTCCTGTGGACAATGAGAGTGACACCTGCAGGCTGTATTTATCAGTTGCGTATAAACCTTCATAGATGTTTCAATTTAACAATCGTGTCTATTGAGCATGCAATTTGCCGTTGGCGATACCCTCAGCTTCTAAGGTAAATTTGTAATATTAGCTTAGCGACGAAAAACTTCAGCATTATCTCTAAAGTTGAAATGGCTCGATCTTGTTTAATTGGATGGTTTCGTTGACAGGCACACTCGGATTTTTATATTGTTTTGCAAAGTTTATCGTTCTTACTTTCTGCTAAAATCTCCGCAACCTTTTACTAATTTTGACCTTCCATTTTTGAGTCCTTTTTGTGTTATGATTATAACAGCGTTTATGCCAAGAGAACCCTTCTTCACGGTATTCAACGCAACTTAATTGTTAATGTTCTATAAATGTGCAGTTAGCCATCATACGTAATACCATTTACAATAATAGTCTATTTTCAATATCATGAAATCGAATGTCTTTTTTTAATATGATTTATCTTCAGGTATCAATTACGAAACCCTGCAGATATCAATTACGTTTTAATAGACAGCCTTTAGGTAGTGTGTCTCAGAGGGTACGATTATACAACAAATCCTAAACAAGACATGTATGGCTACCTAAGATACAGCAGGAAGCATTTTGCCTCTGAACATAAATAGCATGATGTAAGAGAAAGCTTCACCTATGATTTATGCCTAAATGCAGCTAAGTTGTAGGTCCAAATTCATATATGTATTACATCGTAACATACCCGTCGTCTAGTATCGACTTAGCGAACACAGATTGAGTCTTCGGCCTTGTACTTAGTGGGACTAGATTCAGGATATTATAATTAAATGTTGTTTAGCACAAATTCATTTTGAATCTATGGGATAATTTGGGTCAGATATATTGAGACGGATATAACTTATGTGTTTTTTCGTTGACGTTCGCTGCTTTCTTTTTCGATTGCCTTTGGGCTTCTTTGTATTAAATATATGCATGAGCCAGCATTACTATTATTGTTGATCTTATTGCTGTTGTTTCAGTTGCTATCGGTATGGGCGTCCAGCTGGCTTTTCTGTCCGCCTTGACCATTTCGTTTTGGTGTCTTCTAGCAGCTATTCTACAATGTGCAGCGGGATTGCTGGTAGCTCTTCTGGAGGCGCCGTGCCTTTGTGCCTTCCTCGAGTTCGCTCAGAAACCCGGCCAGATGATGGACGGAAAGCCTCTTATGGTGAAAGCTGGCATCTACTGTGTGTACGTACAAATATTTTGTTCCTTGCAATTTTCTTCGAAAAGCTGTGGAGTGCTGCATAGCGACGTTGATAAAACAATGGATGAAAAAATGAATAATTGAACAAGATGGCCGCTATAATTGTGGTAGTCAAGGCTAAAAAGAATGAGAGCCGTGCAGAATAAAGCTCAAGAGCGAGTCGGTCTAAAATGATTCCATTTAGTCCCGCAGAGCGTCCAGCTCTGTCCAAATATTCTTACTACAAATATCACTTTACTTCATTGCATCTACATTATCCCAGTAATTTCTCGCTTGCCGCGGTTGGCAATACATGGTCTCAAGGGTTATAAAAAGCTTTGGGGGTACGCTGAAGGTTAGCTAGAAACATGCCTTAACTGGAGCCCCATTTTCCTCTTTTCCCGATAGAGCTACGAAAATTCACAGGAGACTTCGAGGAAACAGCATCGTTGATAATAAATAATATAGATAAAAATTTATTGTTTATTTTCCTTTTGGTTAAAATTTTTTGAAAGTGTGGTTGGAATTGGTTGGAATAAAATTAGCTCGAGTTACTACCAATGGTACAAACCTTTTTTGTTCTTTGTTTTTTTGCCGATTTACCAACTGAATGTTCGTGCACATTTTTAGACACGTATTTTTTGCAAGTATTATGCTTGTTTCAATGATTGTTCTTCTATTTCCTTAAAACTCAGCTATCGTAAATGCCTCTCATTGAATGTGGCTAAAGGTTCGGACACCTAACCCTGTTGATGGCTGCTTTTCCACTGCCTTTGTATTAGACGACATGCAAAGTGAAAACATTAACAACATACGTAGGATTGTATGAAGATCTATTTATGAAACTTCGTGTTCATGCAAATCGTATTCTTTTTTCTAAAAGCAATTTGGTTCTTGAAACAACGCTTTTTCTAGACACTACTATCCATTTTTTTTTATAGGTTAGCGTTTTTCACGGTCATTTTGTACTAAAGCTGATATAAATGCTACTACTATCACAGCACAAAACCGATTGATTGTTATTACGTGAATAACGGTTCACACCTTAAGTCCTTGAACTATAATGCGATAATTATGAGTCACAATAAGACTAGTAAGAATAGTAAGAGTTTGGCTAACTTACTGTAACAGGTGACTGTGCATTGAATAAATGGTATGAAAAACATTACTAGTACTAAAACGAAAAGAACAAAAAAGTAAACGAGGAACTCCTTTCCTTTTCTATAGTCTATCGAAACAGTCCAGACTGAAGCCGGGTGCTTGATAATTGGGTCTAATGCAAACAAGTGCAAAACTAAGTATTTATTGGAGCAGTCTTTATAATGGGGCGGGTTAATGCTGTTAAGCGACATTTTTTACATCTTCTAATAACCCGCGGTACCCATAGCCGGCCCGTCGCATTGACTAAACCACAGGTACGTGAGCTGACACAAAACGGTTATTGTGTATGTGTGTAATTTTCTAATAAGCAACGGTTTGAAGAAACGCAAAACTTGACAAAACAGTCGAGCATTAGTATCAATACTTACTATTATATGAAATTTCTGCATTATAATGTGACTCTCCAATGCACGAATTGTGTGATGCACCAGTTATGAATTCTATGGCTACTTTTAAAATATCTTATGTATAGTTACGCAGGCGGCTAGATAATAATTGTACGGCATTTATTCATCTGAAACACAGAGGAAGGACACTAAAAAAAACAAGAACGATAGAGAAGCACAATAAACTTTTCCTTAAATGTAAGTTTATATTATCTGTGGTATCACTCATAAACAAGCACTTGATGGCGCTGTAGGATAGTACCGGTAGATAGAAACCAATTGAAGTCTGAAAAGTCCAACTTCAGCGACTTATTTTTAAGCACACACCAGGGAAGGTTGGTTGTTCTCTAAACAGGTGTCAGAGCACTTTCGAGTCATGCCACGCTCCCATAGTTACAAAGACTAAACATAATACGAAAGCAAATCTTTATTTGCAATTCCAAACGATTGTCTTTCTTTTTCCTTTCTTTCCCAAAACAAACCTTTGTATCTATAAGTCAAGAGCCCTAACTGACAACAGGTGTAAGGTTTCGTAGTAATGTTTTAATGTGTGCATGAGCAGGTAATAAAAATTCGTGCAAGATAAATATTAGATTAACACTATCTATTTATTCTGTCTTACATAGAACGGAGATGGTGCTAGATAAGAAATTACTGCTGGCACTTGAAAAGCGTACAACGCTTGTAGAGATATTGAAAAAACACGCGAACATCCGCTGAATATGCGCTAGCTTTATCTAGTAACACATTGGAAAATCCAATATGTTTAAATTTCTAGGACTGCTTTATTTTGAAAGCGACTAAGATCTATCCTTTATGTTCTATTGTACACCTCCAACGTGATCATCAATATCAAAATTAGCATGGTAAAGACATCAGGCTCCTCGACAATATGAAATATATGTTCACTTAGGATGTGTTATTGCATTACCCGTTGTTCGTGTTTACTGTGTTCCTCGTTGCTAGTGAATATCTTGTCTCTTTTCATCCTGCTAGTCACGACAATGTATTGGAAGTTCTATTTACAAAAAGCTCTATACGAAAACCCGTACGTCCATTAATCGAAGATCTTAAATAGCTAAACATTCAATTTTTCTACCAAATAATCTCTATCTGTCTTCATCTGTTATTGTCGGTCGGTCGTGTCTTCTGGTATCTTGCAGGGCTGGTATCGTTCCTGCACTGATGTGCATGGGAATAACTACGATCCTCGGTTCGGGTTTGATTTTCTGTTGCGGAATAATGTATGGTATGATCGCTATGGGCCGCAAAGCTCCTCAGGCAGATATGGCAGCCGCAGCTGCATCCAACGGAGCCGCCTCAATGTCCCCATCAACGATGGAGGCCGGAGGACCGCTACCTCCCAAGCAACAATATGTCAACTAAGTACTGCAGCCTCGCAGTCACTGGGCAGCAGAAGAGAACGAATTCACAAAGCGACTACGTCTAAAACAAGAAATCACAACATAGAACGACTGAGCAACGCAAAACTTTGATATTATACTCTCAAGCGTTCTTATTCGTGCACAAAAGACTAGAGAATCTATCGTTCGAAGGTTGGGGCTGCGAGCTCACTGTCTGTTCTGCATCCAACATTGATCCCATCTTGCCCTATTTTAGGTTTATTGTAGCAAACGTCTTAACCATCCCATAGTTATCGATAGGCGTTAATTTATGTATATCGTTATTTATTTACTATCAAGGTAGAGATACGAAAAATTAAAGGAAACGATGCTTATTTGCGTCGTTACTCGTGTAGACACTATACCTTGTTATTTTTATTTTATTACTACTAATAGTTTATTTTTCCGAAACACGAATAATGCAATGCATCGGCAACGTCCGCAAAATTCATACTAAAGCTTCTATGTCAGTGGTCACAAAAAATTCTGTATCCTACACAGCATTTCCGAAGCTGAATTATTGATAGTGCAGACGCTTAAGTTGAATGAATGGCTATCACACGAAAACGTTCCAGTAAAGCTCTCGAATCAGTGACATTCTGGCTCTAAAGAAATGCGCTCTACGTACCACTAGTGTTTACGATTTCCCGGGCGACAACTTTAACTCAAGAAATGTACACTTCGACACTGTATTTAGGTGTCATGCAATTATTTGAAAGGATTCTATATGACTTTAACAACAAAAAGGAAGCAGTAGAAGAATATAGTTTTGATTTAGCATAACAGAGACAGACACAACAGCCAAATAACACTCAACAGTACCTTTAATATTTGGGAAAGAACTCCATTGCTCATCAAAAGTAAGCCATTATGATTTGTAACCTTCGTCTAATGAAACACAGAACTCGTTGCAGGGACCGTCGAAATTGGGTTCGGCCTTCATTATAACAGCAACCGTCTCTTTAAAGCAAGAGTGCTGTAGTACAAATTTCATATCTGTGCAGTATTAAGGTCGAGCCAATTAAGTACTATGGTATTAAAAAATATTCTCGTTGACGGAGGTTGCACGGGACAGGAATAATAGTCAGGAACACAGAAAAACCGATAAATACAACAATTTCATTTAACAACGAAAGGTGAGGCAGGCGGAGTGATTTGCCACTCACTTGTTGCCTCATGCAGCCATCCACAACACTAGCCATATTTGAATTCTAAAGAGAAAAGCTAAACACCATCAATTTTACAAGATAATGAATTTATTTTAATCCTACGAAATAAACAATAAAATCCAGGGAAATGTTAATACATGATATATGACACACATCTCAAAACCACATGCACATTAACCCGAAATAGCACCAGCTAGCTAACTAAGATTCAATAAAACATTAGTAGGTTCCCCTATTTTTGGATGCAAAACAGGAGTTTCAGTCAAAGATCAATGATAAAATAGTAAACACCAAAACGGGACAACGTTTATAGATACAACTATCAGCAACAGGCATGTAATGACAAGTTCTATATATATATATATATATATATATGAGTTACACACTTAAGATATTGTTAGTAGTCAACATATTATCTTATGATATATATATATATATATATATATATATATTAGATTGTTGGTACCGTTTAGTTATCGGCCAAGCAGATGGTATGGTAAGCTGAGTAATGTAGAAACTAAGCGACAACAGTGAACTACAGCGAATTGAATGCATGATAAGTAAAAATAATAATAATATGAATAATGCTGATGATGACAACAACGTGTCGTGTAAATAAAAGCTTAATCTTGTAAATAAACTGTCGATGACAAAATGAATTCAATAGACACGAGTCTCGGTGATGGTCTCTGGTCTCTGAAGTTGCTATAGAAAGGAGAATATGACGTAAACTGTCATTCGGGAAAATATCGATTTGAAAAATGGCTATGTTCTTGAAGGGTTTGCAATAATGAATGAAATTCCTCGGTAATTCTTTTTTGATGCGTTAAAAGTTGAGTGAAAACAATTAATTGAAATAAAATTGAAACGCTACTCTAACAAACAACCTTCACCGGATTGCTACTGCGTGTTTATTAAGAAAAAACACATCTTCAATTATGCCATTCTAAATTTCGATTACGAGAACTAAAGTTATAAAACGTAGAATTTATATTTAAGGACAAACTATGCTTGTAGCACTTTCAAGTAGACCTTCGAAAGTGATTCCTGAATTTACTAAATTTCGGCAAGTTGCTACAAGAAGAGATTAGCGACGTCCTTTTCCTCTGTCCAATAAAATTGTATAGCAGCGTATATATCCTGTCACAGGCACTGTCTGTGTTTAACTTCAAAACAATTGCAAGAGCGAAGCAAGATGATATAAATGGTCAGAACTACAAAAATATCTATTGATAAACAAAAAGCCTCATAAATAACAGCAAATAAGACAACCACATGAGTGCATGCCTGACTCTGTAATAGTATGTTACATATAGATATAAATGTATTGAGCATGACAACGGGGCGAAAGTGTAGCCTTAAGACAATGGGCCGAAATTTAAGTGGATTCAGCAACACACAGAATCATTAAAATTGTGAACGCGACACTTGAAAAGTGGGTAACTATTGAGTATGAAAAATAAATACTTGCTGACAAATTGAATAGGACAGGGCTTGCTTGCTGACGTATTTCTCAGATTCAAGTGATAAATAAAATAGCCGTATCTCGTCGTCCCTACAATTAGAAGCATTTAGTACTTTACAATATTTTCTGAAAGTTTTTTGGCTATATAATGAAGATTATATGATAACTATATGGTTATTTGTAATACTAACCTTAAATTAAATATATTTTACCAACCAGAATCAAATATGAATATTAATTTAGAAGATAAGTGGATGCTAAGCAATGCCTTGAATACTATACGAAATGAATTATAATTAATACGAACATACTAAGAAGGGCATGCACTGTGTAAAAGGTGTGCTTTAAAATGATTATATTTAATTTTTTCCAATTGTACCCTAGACACGGTTCAATAAGCACGGGCGCACCGTGTTTTATACTAGTAGAGCCAAACAACGAGCACTAAAATGTATGGAGATCGTAAAAATCATTGACAAGTCTGCACGTCAATAAATTTAGGTAGTTAGATCCTTCTGATAAACTTGTTCTAATATTAACCTCACCACCAAGTTGACTGTGATTAAAATGCATTAGTTCGTTAGCGCCTGTATCCCAGCTCATCTGTATTCCGAAATGTTCTGTATCCTTGCTAGTATAACAAGGAATATTCTGTTAACGAGCAAACCCCAAACGCATTAATTCTATACATTATCTTTGTGTAACCGCTGTGCCAGCCGTGGAACTCGATGTGCATATGAGTGAGGTATTCAGCTTACCGTATTACGAATGCAACGCAATTAGATGTTTCATTGTAAAAAGTGCAGCTTTTATCTTTAGCTGTAGCAGAGCCTTCTCATTCCAAAAGACACTTGGTGGCTTCCCTTCAAAAAGCATAACGAAGCACTGAGCAGGGTACAGGTTTATTATTAATCACATTTATTGTGTAGTCAGTCCTGAGGAAATTAGGGTATAGGTTTATACGAACAGTTAAGCGGCGTGATGTTCTAGAGTCAAAAGGAGCCAAACACGACACCTACAGCAGAAAGGTTTTGTAAGACGTTGATTACGTTAACGGGTACTTTTACACAGGCTGATTTAACTGCCTGAAAAATGAAAGGGCACAACTTGACTTTCTTACGCATAACAGCTGGCGTCTCTTTAGACTGTAGAACCTGTTACTTGATGTACAAGGGAGCAACGCAGGTGAAATTACAGAAAATGTAAAAAGCGGATGTCATTAGAGAACGCATGCAGGTTTTAGTTTGGAGTTTTAAGATACACCTTCGCAGAAAAGTTTTCGACAGAACCTGAATCTCCTTATCTGCGAGCATATGCGAGACCATCAATGCAGCAGTCGTAAGGGGTCCGAACAAGCCGATTTGGTAGGTTTATCTACCAATGTAATCACGCAAGTTGTACACGATTGGACCATTTTATTTTGCCTTTTTGTAGTCCCCTATTCCATACTATTTTATTTATATGTATTCACATGACATCTTGTCTCAGAGAGATGCCGTACAATCGTACAGTCGTTAGCATATTACATTCAGTCTTTCATTTATTTGCGAGACTCCTGAAAATATCTAACCTTTACATTTTGATTTATAAACCGGCTTTTCAGTAGCGACAAATACTCAGTTTGCCGCCAGTTCGTGGCTGACCGCCCGCTCTAAAGACCCCCCGGTGCCTGTTACTTAGCCAACTTGATTGGGAACAAAGAATTTGTTTCTAGCTCAGTCTTTCGGCAGCTGTGTGTCGTATTACATCTCTTGTTTGCGAAGAGCGTCCTGTTGGATAAATGAACTCAAACGGCCTCAAATTACGCTGGAAGTGCTTTTCCAGGTCGAGAAAGTCCAGTAAAACAAGTAAGTGTGTGATTTTAATTATTTATGTACGATATCCGTCATCTTCCGGCTATCGAGCACGTTAACCCTTGCGGATAAAAACGATCGGAGTCCTTCCTTGATGCGCACTAGAGGTTTCCTACAACAAACTGCTTGTTTTCCATGCTAACCAGTACTTCTTATAAACGAGCTTAGCGAATCTATATAATTGTTATAGTTTTAGCGCCTAAACGTATTTCAGAAAGAAGACATTTTCAATTGAGTTTAATGCCGTCTGTTTCACGGCCAGCCGCTCCAACGCATCGACTGTTTGAGTACCATTGACATTGAAATTGTTTCCATATTCTGTAATTAAATGCTGAGAAGCAGATTTCAACATGTGATGTTATCTCATATTCCAATATGCTAACTGAATGCATTGCTCCTCATTTTAGAGGCGCGCATGCAGTTGACCTAAAAATGTAAGTCAGTGATCAGTGTCAGAGGTCTCACCCGTTCTACTTTTCGGACCGGGAAATTTCACCATGAATCTGTGGCACTGCCATGATAATTATAAGTCAGGGTCGCAGTCGCGTGGCCTGACGTCATCTAGTCGCAAGCTAGGGGGCGAGGGACTGGGTCAGCTAAATCCGAATCTAGAGGGCCTGCCCCTTATGGCAAATTGCTGTACGTATGCATACGGGGTGTGCAGCCCGAGTAAGGTAAGTAGGTGAATCTGTACACTTTGTTGCTTTGAGGAGACATCTGTGTGTCTTTGTGAAATCGGCATTCTGCAGTGTTCATTTTATTGTCATAGAAGTTCCGATTGAAAAGGTTTGTCCGAATGCAGGGTGAGCTTTAGCTTTCATTTGACGTGTGCGAGGCCTCGATTTTATTCTGTTCCGTTATGATAGATACTCGTTTCAGCTGTGCACAAAAAACCCGTCTGATGAATCAATCTCTTGTCACCCTCTTGACAATTTTTAATGGTTTGTTCACAATGGACTCTAAAGCAAAGTGAAAATTTCATCGATTCTTGGTGAAAACGGCGAAATTTAGACCGAACAATCTTGCCTGACGCTACAATAGCCTAAAACAACAAAACTAGAATACCAGCTTAACTCTTGGTGGAAGTTTGGGATTAATGAAATAGAATCTTTTTGCACTCCTCAAAGTAGATCGTGAAAGCCAAATGCACATTTTTTTGCTTATTGAATAATTGAAAACGTCTGAACTGAATTAAAACGCCGAAAAAAATTGGCTTAATTATTATACAAACTTATCACGAAAGTAAAGGTACCAGTTTTGTCAGTGCCTATAACACATAATTTAAAACAACTTGGACATGTTGATAATAACTGAGTTGCCATTTAGTGTCAATAGTCTGTTTATAGCTGTATAGAGAATTCGCCAATGACCGTTGCTCTGTTTTCAACGAAATCGAGTAGTTGATATTAGCACTCATCGGCCCACTGCGAGCGATAGATTTTCTGAATAAAAGGCCATTAACAGCTTGTACTTTATCAGTAGTAATAGGTCATAGCTCAGCTAGCTAAAGCGGAGTACAAACCTATACGCCAGGAGGTGAGAATAAGGCTTATAATACATTCCCTTAACCGTTCGTCACTGAACCTAGGGTAATGATAATTTGCAGACAGGCTTCCCGTGGACCGCTCGTTACTATTTACGGATGTGTATCGGCCGTTCCTATAACAGTCAGTGTATTGCCGCTCGGTCCTTCACAAGCTTTACTCTTAACGTCTTCCAGATACTTAAATTCTGGTATTGTTTCCGTTACCTACATTGCAAATCAGCCACTCGAGAAACGCACTCAAGCAAGCGCGTAGAAAACTTTATGCGTGTAAAATATGTGCGTATGTATTTCTTTGACTCACTCGCTTGTTTAAGTTTTCTCATGCGATGTCAATTAAGTTAAATCCAACGCTCGATTACGTTCATGTACGTCGACCGTTGCTTTTTATATAGCCTAAAGCCCTTGGGCCTTTGTGTCTGACGGGTTGCTGAATGCGAGGCTCAACCTCTGCAGATGAAAAGAGCCTGTACGCATGGAACGTCAGTCACATGGAAAAAAATCAATGTCGATAGAGGTTACCGGTCAACGAGTCGCTTTATTTTTGTCATACATGGTTTATTATCATTGTCATTCCATTCCAGACGGAGAACTTCTATTACTCTGCGCGAATTACTAGATTTGTTGTTGTCATTGTCGTTCACGCGGCCGCCAGCGCCATTGTTTGTCAGAATTCTGTAGTCAGTAACGAGAGAGAGAGAAAGAGACGGTAACGTCTTAACATCTACAAGAAGGGCTATGACTGCAGTCTCTCGATAGTGTGACTATAGGCGTTTGTTTGTACAGCAAACTGCGTTGTAGCCATAGAAACAGCGGCTGAGGGAGATAAACCGAACAAAGCGGCGTTTTGCTAGTGAAGTAGACGACAAAGGAATCAAGATAGAACATGGAGAGCAATTAGATAGTAATAATATTATAAGAGATAACCGTGCATTCCATATATGCACGACTCTTTTTTCAAGCTTGATTAGAAAATGGAGAGCAATTAGATAATAATAATATTATAAGAGATAACCGTGCATTCCATACATGCACGACTCCTTTTTCAAGCTTGATTATTTGTTATACGAAGACCATTATTGGGGTGTGTCAGTTGATTATGGCCCCTGGAATATTCGTTATTATGTTCTGAATAATCGCGTTTTATATCATCGTAGCATATGGACTTGGGTAATGTCTGCTAAAAATTACGTTACACTAGAACACTATGTTCCACGAGATATTTGAAGTAAAGGGCTGATGCGTGCTCTTGCACGCATCAGTGTAGTATGGTTGTGGGGTATGTTGTTCAGTGTGACATTATATAGTCTACAAGATGTAAAACCTATCGCACGTGGTTATATTTGCAAAAAAGTAGCCGGACAGTTCAACGTAAGGTAAACCTTTCGTTTAATAAAAATCTAACATTATGTTATCTATTTTCAATTCATTTCGTACACGCTTTATTTGTCATTAACAGACAGACCTCAGCAGTTGCTAAAGGAGAATTTTTAGCTCTGCTCATTGACGAAGGTAACTTAGCTTTTTCCCAACTATCCCTAAGATATGTGCGTATTTATCGGAAACCCTATGTTATTAATCTATAATATTTTTATGTTTGCCGCTTAACTATATCAGCCATGTTACTATCATCGAACATATAATCACTACACTTATCTATCGTTACGCCCGCGTCTGCTAATTCGTTATTTAACGTGGCAGCTGACACTTGTGACCACGCACCGCGGGCTGTAGAATGGCGTGTGCGGCATGTACCTAATATAATCTGCTATTGAGGCAATAATGTGCTTGAAATACAGTATTCACGAGCATATGCAGTGCACATACGTGACAGGATGGTTTGTGATCACAGACATCTCGCAGCTTATATTGATAGATTGGTCCAGTAGTAACATACTAGTATCAATAGTATTTAGTATTAAAAAAATATTTTTTTGGGGCTAATCATCAGTCAACATCTAACGTCTAGGTTACCGAAAGTGGTTGCAGTTAGTGATACTTTTACCTATAATAGAACAAAAATGAGCCCTGACTGTCCAAATGCATAGGGGAACGAAGTGGAGTAATTGGCTATTCTGATCTGCAGAGCTATCGTATTGTTATCGAGGTGTTTTTTGTTTTGTGGATCGTTCTTATTTCAAGCTTCAGATTATAAATTAATCAAGTGAGCTAGTTATATAAAATACATCCTCAGTGTTCTAAATATTAAATATTTGTGCACTGTGAGGAACCAACGTTGGACATATATTGCTGATTATAAGCATAGTAAGTTAACGTTGATAGCTTTGTTCCGTATGTGTGATTATTAAATACTGGCGCAAACAAGTGTGTCGATTGCTCACGTTCGTATATTTAGACATGTTAACATGTTCATTGTTTTCTTGTTATTTGGTGCACCTACGTACGGTTGGGGCATATAAATTAGTGAAAATTACTAAAGTGCCCTTATACGTTAGTACTGACGCAAATTCAAACTCAATGTGGATGCATTACAGGTTTCAGCAAAGAAAATGTTCACAATTACCACTTGTGTTAATAAGTTTTGCGGAGTATGGAGCAAATTTTGTGCAACCGTGTAATGTATTCAAAGGCGCTTCAAGTTGCTGAATAATTATCTCAGTAGAGCGCTATTTCGTTCCAATATCGTGGCTTTGCACCTTCTAAGTTTTTCGTTTTTGTATACTGTATGCAAGTGTTTGTCCTGAATATTAATTTAGGTGCTAAAGAAAGGTATAAAATAGAGATTTTATGAGCCGAATTATATAGTAGCTGCGTTTGTACAGAGTACCCCTTTTTCTTGCACTTATTGCATCAGCATTTGTCGAAAGGTCCTTGAAATTTGAGCGATTACGCGGGACCTGGGGTTGCCGAAGCTAGATGGTGCAAATGAATTAGCCTAGCGAAAGCGTTCTATTTGCGCATAAGTACGCGAGTTAGAACTGTTACACCATTCACGTAAAAGTAACGCCGAGCGCCTAGCTTTCCAAAATAATGACGGTCCAGCGGACAGCGGGTTGGCGAAACGAAAGAGCTACCAAGTAGCATTCGCTTAAGGATGCTGAGAGATTGCAGATGCACGCAGATACAACGAGGTATTCTTTGTATGATGTGGACCGCATCAACGTGAAAAACGAACTTTGTGTGCTGCTCAGTGAGACGGCGTTTTATCCTTCGAGGACAACGTGATCACTGGATTGGAAATATCCAGATAATCTAGATATGCCGAAAAATTAGTGGATTATGAGCAACAGGAACTGTTAGTAAATTGTAAGATGTATTGTGTAGAAAGGCAAATTTTCTAAGTGGATTCATGGGCAAAATTTGATGATGACTGAAAAGAGGGTTGGTGTATCAATGCACTACCCTTTTTCATACACTGATCCCTTTAAATTGAACGTGATTGATACGGTTTTTTCCGTATTGACTACATCGACTACAATTGTAGTTAAACGTATAACCTGACTAGAATACGGAGTAAGGCAAAATTATTAATTTGTAGTTTCTTCAAACGTAGAATTAAAATCACACAGCGTAAGGCTTGATGTGATGCCGAGGCAGGCGTTCACGTGGGACGTTCTTGCATTGATTGGATCCTCTCGTCATATTAGATTGTGACTGATGGTGTTTAGTTTTCTGGTTTCTCTGGAATCACGGAAATTCCCCATTTTCTAATGTCTTTTATATCAGGTCGCAACACGCTGAATGTAATATCGGTGGACAATTTCGATTTTCTTTCTGTGCGAAACAAAAGCTTTGGTTTAAGCACTTAGCGAATGCAGCTCTCGTTAGATGCGTGGATATTCGGTATCAATCTGTTGTTTCCCGAATTGTGGTTTTCGACAGTATCGCTATGCATGTCTCTATAAGTGCTCCACGTCCAGTATACAAAACTTGGGTAAGTCGGAATAGACACCTGATGGTTTATAAAATGTATGAGTTTATTGGCTTATTGCATTATGCTCAGACGGTGTGTAACCGGTCTAAATATTTATAGAAAAATATTGTTAGACTAGATGAGTTCAGCGTACAATCGTGGTTGTACAAGTGTGGTGGAGGAGTCGAAGTAGCAGTGCACGTTTCGACAAAAAATCTGGCTTACTGTCAGATACCAACGACGATCAATCGCCCTTATCGTATTAGGTTACTCCTGGTTGTACTGTCAAAAAATGACATGCTAGTAAAAAACAAAAGCGGGCTAAATTAGGATTTTGGCTCCATAAAAACTCATTCAAGGAGCCGTCCGGTATTTGAAATTCACTTCAAGGAATGATAGAACATTTGCGATTTACCTAGTCCTGTGCCCAGTTTTCACAGGAATGCTTCTACATATGCAATGGGTGAAACTGATCGTGCTGTAAAAATATCCAGACAGCAATTTTTATTGTAAAACACTTGCACTATTCACGACAGTAAAAGTCGGGTATACTAAAGTGGTCGATTTTGAATTGACTGAAAGCCACTTCAACACAATGAACTATTCACGAGTAGAGTTTACGTAATCTAGGGAACCTTCATAGCAATCAAGTCAACTAGGCTTTTGCAACCAATATGTCGCTTATTGTTTTGGCAATTGCTTATTTCAGATATTTAACGTTTTATTAGCGTTAAATTAAATCGTTGGCATCATTCGCAGCCACGTTGGTAGAGGGTCCCGAAAGAGTTTATGCTGCATTTCATCTTGATCGCCGACGACCTAGTTGCCTCATCATACACGATCTAGCTGTGTTTTCATAAATCACCATCATTCACCGACATCATTTTTTGTGATAGTTGTTGCAAAAATTCTTCGCCTGCGGATTTATTGGCCTATCAAGTAAGTTGCTCCTACGTACCGTGTAGCTGTGAGGAATATTCGTATTGATATCGTGATTATTGATCACACTTTCTCGTGTCGCTTAATTAAGACCCGTACTTCACGTCACGCTTGCATTTATAAACTTGTACTCCTCAACCTTGGTCGACCGGGGTGTATTTCAAGACTTCCCGAGTTCTGTTTTTCCTTTGTTTGGTTAACTCTCCAATTGCTTACGGGAAAACGAAAGATGGCACACGACGGCACCGCTGTTGAATCGCCTGCCGTCCCTACAGCGGCTGGTCGGTCGTCTTTTCTTCCGCAATGGATGCGCCAAAGCCTCGAGCACCTCAGCATGAAGACCAACATGGAGGAATATGGCACGACACCACCCGAAAGCGAGAGTCTATTCCTGCACGAGGGAAAACTGCCGACCTACTCGATGGCTGTCTGTAAGTATTTGTAGTATTTTTGTTGTTCCTTGTTGTTTTAGACACTGCCAACAACGACCTGCAATGGATAAAAGTGAAACTTCTCGTTTATTCTAGTGAGCAGGTTGAATGTTCTAAAGCTAATCAAATATAATGGCTATTAAATATAATGTACATAGCCCTTCACAGCATTATCCTGTCCTTCGTAGCAAGTCCTTCGTAAAATTTATAGTCAAGGTCTGTTAAGATAGTGTTAATGCAAAGGAGCGACACAATACAAGACAGGTGCACTTCAAAATAAAACCTTGCTTTATCGTATTATGCCAATAGGTACCTGAAAAAGGTAATTTATAAACGAAGAATGCCTCTTTCAAATCTTTTTGACTCTGTCTTCTCACGTGTTGTGCAAATTGCTTAATATAGAATATTCCTATTATGGTTGGAGATGACCTCGTGCTTCGTTAACTGAACCGACACTAATATAAAAAGAAATATTATGTGTTTACAGTAGACTGCATTAGAGTAGTATGACTTATTGTACTATCTTCAGCTAGCCGAGAGCAAAACGATTGGTTACGCGATTTGCATTGTTGATTGAAAAAGGTTATGTACATCGTTAACATTTCTCTAGATATCAAAAGTCGTAGAAGCCATCTATCAACTATCTAGCCAACTATCAATCAGTAATATAAACCTGGTTGTAAATAATATTTTAGTTAGTAGAAAGAAATCAGTTTTTGTGATAATGGAAATTCCAGTTGCGACCACATTTGATTTGTTGCATGTAATTTGTGATTGCTGTTGCAGTTCAAGCCAACGAGCCATTAGAAAAATGAAACAATTTTCAAATATACACGTATCCAGATTGTTATGTCGTCTTTAATCTATTTTTTATGATGAAATCTAGTCGATTATTAGTAACAGAGTCGAAGAATTCCTACAATAATTTTGTAAATTATTTATATTAAGAACATGAAACCTTCACAATGAGCACAACTGTTTTTATAGGATATCTACTATTCACAATAAAGATAATTCTAAGGAGAAAACAGAGGAAAAAGATGTATGTGAAACAGACTACAGCTCTCATTGCTATTCTTGCTGCTATGACCGCAATATGAATTGGCCGTCACGACAAGGCTGTGGTCAAGCCTCAGCGCCATGGTGATACCGAGAAGCTGTTGATGATTTGGCTGTTGCTGCTTGCTCGAAAGCCATCATATCCTTCCGGATGGTGCCGTCGAAACAACGTTCCTTGCGGGAACCACTCCTAGATTAACAGCCATCAACCCAAACACTGGTATTTTGACAACAGGCGAATTACAATAGACCTTGTGAACGCAGGCATTTTGCTGAGCTTCGTTGCTATCGGAATCATCCGTATCAACGTTTGTTGGTAGCTTAGCTATATAGGAATAAATGTTGATTTCCTTGTTCCATAGCCCAGCTACTTGCTGTTCCGCACAAAATGTAGGCTCAATTGGCCGTCCAGCTCTGTTTAGAGGTCTGGACATAATCTCTCAAGTAGCGAATACATTCGTGCAGACAGCTAGCTTTCACGGGACGTTAAAGATGTCACAACTGCCGGAACAAACAGCGCAAACTCTACTTTTTTCCGTCATCACTGATGTTGTGGGCGTCGATAGAAACCACATAACAATGAACCTCTGTATCATCTGATTCTCAGTCACCAGTGATTATTACGACGAAAGTGTACTTTCGGCTGAGTTGGCTGTGTCCATATTATCAAAAAAGATTGGCAGACACCTTTCGTGCTAGTCCTATTTTTTTGTTGCTAGTCTTTTTTTTGTTGTTGTATTTGTTTTTTGTTGGTTTTCTTGCCAGCGGACATGCAAATTATTGGACACGCACCGGCTATATGTTAGTTTACACTCTTTCGTCCTTCGTTCCATTGGCTGGATTTCAGTCTATTTTAGACAACAAAAAATAAAAAACAGTTGTATTTAACCCCATAAAAAGTATTTCAGCAAACTTCATTAGTTGTCAATGATATTACAATTGTTTCTTTTCGGTATAAATCTTTCGAATCGATTATATTTTACGTAAGTTGTTTGTACTTTCTCTGAAATTATTTTGTGTGTTATTACCTACTTTTCCGAGAAGCTGTCGAACCTTTCTTACAGCGCGCCGACATGTTTCCTTACGCGAAATCATCAGCTGCGAAGAGAGATTTGTTTTCGTGAGACCGATTGATCTCGTATGTTTCGCTTCCTATTGTTCCACTCTCTCTTTCCATTTACCAACCTAAACAATGTTACGGATGACGTGGTCGGTGCTGTGACTGTAGTCGATATTAGATGAAAAACATTATCATGCTAGATGCAAAAAACGACATTATCGGACGCATGTCATTGATTCCAAACGAATTGCTTCTTATCCACAAAGCTGCTTACAAACCTGCTTACAAACCTGCTGGAAGTTTAAGGACTTTACATTCAAGTAAAAAGAAAACCATCGATTACCTTTATCAGACCTAAATGTAACTAAGATGAACGACTAAGCTAATATATGCACGGGCATAAACACAAACAATAAAATAAGGTAATCAGTGTTCTTCTAATTCGCATTAAAACATTAGATCAAGCGCATAAAAAAATTAGCACTTTTAAAACAGTTCATATCACATTACTAATTCTTCCTGAAAATGTTACTATTTAGAGATGTAATATTAAATAAGAATGAGCTTTCTCAAAAGGAAGTATATGCATCTTTGTTCATAAATAATGGTAATTTCAAGTGCAGCATTTTTTACGTCTAAATTTTATTGAGTTAAACTAGCAACGTTTGTTCGATTTTCACTGTAATCCGGCTGACGGTTAGTCGAGCAGCAGTCGCAGATAACAATATCGGGTCAAATTTGCTTCTCTTACACTTTCCGGGACTGTAAACAATATTCGACCTGTACGCGAGATGTTTTTTTATACTGCTCGAATGATAAATTACGAGAGCTATAACTATAAATCATTATAATCATGACCTTGCCTTTTGGTTCATGCGAGGTATGTCTAATCCCTTTCAGTAATATTTCTACGTCGATTGCGGTGCGTCATCAATCTAAACATTGTCGCCAGGACCAACGTCGTAGCAAAATACAATTGAAAATTACTACTTTAAACTAGACACGTAACTAATTGTGATATAAGTATAATAAGTGTGATTCTTTAACCTTAAGTTCCACTTTATTACGCCAGGCAGTTTAGCCCGAAAGGGCACGTGTTTGCTTCATCAAAATGTCACTATTTTCGTTTCCAAGGCAATGATAAAAAGGTTGAAAAGTCAAGCGTGTTAGACTGTAACTTAAAAAAACACTGCCGTAAAACTAGACCAGCATCAGACCAATGATTTTAAAATAACTTAGACACCACGTTATGTAGAACGTTAAGAACAATGAGGATCACGGCATACGATTGTGCTGCGAGCATGGATTCTGACAAAGCATTTTCCCGGGTTGCTACATGATCAATTATAATATAAGTGAACCTTGGTAATATATCAGTATTACATGTCGAAGCGCTGATATTTCACTATAGCTCTTCGTTATTAATTAATTGTATACCGGGATTCGTTTTTCAATTGGGAAATGACCTAGGACGTCCAATTACATACTGCCTGTGTTTCATCGATACCTCGCTACTTTCAGTGACTGATGGAAACAAAAAACCTGATGGGCTGGTCTTTCGTGCAAAAGATCTGATTGTACCCCGGGCTCCACGTGCGCTCTCAGTGGCACCCGCATCACCAACAATGGGATCACTTGCGGATCAGATCAGCCCTTCCGCCTCTGCTCCTCAATCGGCAGCCACGACTCCCACTGTTACACCCCAGCAATCTCCCACCCTCTTACGAAAGATACTTGCCAACTCTGATCTCGACAGCACATCACATAGCAAACGAGGTATGCAATCTTCCTCAGTTTCTTGATTCAGTTTTGGTTTGATTGTTCAATCATTTGCAAATTTAGAAAAATAAATCAATAATTGGCAAGTAACCATTTGAGAGAAACAGAACAAAACCGATTGCTAATATGCGATGTTTTTTATTATTGGATAACAGGAGGTCCTGCGCCCGAAGTTGGAACGTCATACATCGCTCGTCTGGTTCCCGTCAGTCGTGTTACCAACTTTGATCTGAACGCCGTTTCTCCCACCTCGTGGTAGACAATGAGGTAGAGCAAAAATCAACGAAAAAGATGCTGCTGTTATGACAGTGATGTCACATGGGTGCCATCACAACAGTGGTTTGTGGCTGGCTTGCTGGCCGTATCGTCGCGTAGGTCATCAAACTGTACACATCAGACCTGAGCAAGGCCATGTAGGACGATTAAAGACACGAGTGAGGGAACAAAGACCAATTATGTCTGACCTGGCCTCCCAAAATATCCAATTACAGTTACTATATTCAGTTACACATAATTTTGTTAATTCGTAAATAATTGCTAACATTCATAATAGTAACAACAGTAAGTCCATTGTTATTGGAGCGTGCCGACAGGAATCTAATAAATAATACAGAAAATGACAAAATATTTCAATTATAATCCATGCTAATTTTACTCTAAGAGCGTATAGAGACGGCATACGAAAATAATTCAATATACGTCTTACTAATGACAGCGACGCGAATCCTGTTAAGACAGAGTGAAAGATAGAATAATAATAATAACAATAATAATAATGTATACGGACAGATGCGTCATATCCGCTATAATTTCTTATTCATAAGCTTACGGTAGTGTGAATTAGTTTTATAAGACATCAGTGTCTACGTAAATGTACGCTTTATATCGACATATTATCAATACTTGGCTATTTTGAACAAAATTGTATCGATTTATTAATCGAATGCTTCCTTCCAATACGTCTCTATTCTCATACAGCGATAGGAAGCATGTTTACGAAAACAACACTATAAACGGAATGTGTGATGGTTATTGTTATGTGACTATGTCTGTAACAAATGCAAAAGTTGGCAAAGCGCCAAATACAAATTCTAAACAGCCGAAGAATCTGTCGCTTGCGACATGAACATTGCAGCATTCTCGCGATGAGAGATTGAAAACTATGCTCCTATCAAAGGTTTGAATAGGGAGACATATCCTGTTAGGAACCGTTAATGCACTGCTAAACCAGTTCGGAGATATTGGTATGAACCGTTATGCACAACTAAACCAGTTCATAGATATGGATTGAGTACTAGTTATCGGTTTATACCGCTGTGTCTCTAATATAGTTTGTGAATCGTGAAGACGGAGCGATATGATTGACGCATGAATCATTCCAAGGCCTTTGTTTTAATATAGAATTCAGGCTCGCCAACGTAATAATATATATGAATATCTGGTTGTATTAGCTGCTACTGTTCGTTGAGTCTAAAAATTTGCTGTAATTACTAATTCTGCTCACGCCTTTAGCTTTTGAGTAGTGGCTCACTTTTGCGATAATATTGCACCACAAAGGAGATTCTTAACAGGATGTCTATAATAAGATAACAGGGAAACAATTCCGGTTTGAACGTGTCCCACTATGATAAACTTTTCTTGGCCAGGGTAATTGGTTGAGTCATTGCCATCTGCGTCTTGCTGATGTAATTTAACAAAAAAGGGTATGAATTTTTGAAATAAATATCCCATAAAGAACTCTGGATTACGTAGATATGTTTTTCTTATACTCTTCTCTGCACTCTATTTAGATCATATTTACTGTCTATATAGTACACCTAAACGGTTGCTTTGTAATTTCAATATCGAACTTTCAGTCGGGTGCATAACGGTAAGGTAAATGTTAATCTCCTATCGCCATGTAATAAAAACGGTCTTTTTTCGAAGAAACCCATTTGATCGCTTATCTAGGGTTATAGAGAATATTCTCATCAACTAACAGTTCCATTTCTCACCAACATTTTTCACTACAATCAAGGTTTTTCATAGAGACTTTTAGTGGCCTTCAAGCAAAAAAGTGACCGTACCAAAAAAATTATTCCGTATGTTTGATTATAGCAGGTGGTGAGGTTCATGTACTTCCTGCCAATGGTTTAAATGTCAGAAGATGCATTCATTAAATATTGAGGTAATTTTCTATGCGTTCCGACGTTAGTCAACAATGATACCTAAATCTGTAATGCATTGAGTATAAACACACATGCACAACGATACAAGTACATATTTGATATGGCCAAAATCTCTTGAGCGAACTCTTCTCGAAACAGTTCCATTTCAGCCCAAGCTTTTGAGCTCCTTATTGATCTAATACGTGTCAATTACTTTTGTAATTCAATATCCTTGACCACTCTTCTTGACCGTTTCGTCGACAACGGATGGTGATTCTTGATTGGCACCTGTTTGGAACAGGAACCATCAAATTCGACCAGACGCGTTACAATATAAGGTTGTTTTCGTCTTTGAGCCACTCTGTCGTTCACAGAAACGGCGATTAAAAGTAAAATCGAAGGGAATGCCGAGCAATTATATATTTTGACAGGTATATGAAGTTGTCATCTTGTAATCGCACCAATTTTTCAAAATTAGATGGCATCTGTTGCCTGGTACCTTTTACTTTAAACTTTAAAGTGCAGTTACAGACAGATAATGAATCCCTCTATCTATAATGTAATTCTGTAACTCTGAGATGTTTCTGAAAAACCTATCTAGCTCACTACTCGGATAACATTTCGAATAACATTTTATACCAAGGCAATTATCTTATGCTGAGAGTATAAGCCTCCTTTTTAAAATTGCGCTACTTTCTAATTTGCTATTTAAGTAATAAATGTGGATTTTCAGGATTCCTTTAACTTTCAAATGTTTAGCAAATGACGGCGCTCATAATGAGAGCAATATTTCTATTCTGCATTGTTAGAAAAAGATGATAGTGACATCCCTTTTCAGAACATTTAAATGTAAAGGGTTTACGCTCCTTTTCAGATCAGCCGCATCACCATCATTTGTTTTTGTTAGAACGCGCGCTCCACGACTGAAATGGCTTAGTTTGTCTCCGTGCTTTTCATGGAGTGCTGTGTGTAAAAAATAACAATTTGTTCAAGATAATGCTTAAGAGCATTCCCCGTAGGCTTTAGAAAGATGAGTCAAAACACTCTTTTTACTTTCTTTAAGAAGGTGGAGAGTCCGTCTAGGCGTCGAGAGGGTAAATTTAAGTTTTTTTTAACTTTGCAAATGTACCTCAAAAAAGGCTAGCTCAATATTCTTCATACACCTACGGGCAATAGTTCTCAAATAGTGACTAAATCGTAGGAAAATTTTATTTTACAATTCGTTGCCAATTCGAGGTTTAGGAAAAACGTCATAATTCAGGTAAAAATATAAATGGGGGTTCAGAATTCACTAATACACTATTGAGATTATTGACTATGCGCAATATTGTCTGTTGAATATATTGATATTTCATTATTCGTTTGTTAAAATATTTTTGGGTTAGGATATGAAGACGTATTCATGGATGCGGGCAACCCACCGCCAACAACGCCAAAAGTTGGTACGCTGCAGAATACGCCCAGAGGAATCACATCACGTAGAACACCAAAAAGTAATGCTAAAGCAACACCTCAATTAGCTCGGAAAACGAGGCCATTCCTTAGCACTCCGAAAAGCACCGCTCTGGCATCTCCAAAAAGCAGTTTGTCCATGGACAAATCTACAAAGAGGAAACCTTCGAAACCCGCTAACGGGGCTAAACCGGTAAAGACATATTCAGTATCCAGAGCCTGTTAGTGTGAAATCTCGATATGCATAGCTTTGCAATGTACGTGTTTTTGTGAGTTTAGAGTTTAGAGACAGAGAGGGGTTAGAGTTTAGGGAGAACATAGGTTGTATACTCAATGAGCATGAGGGTTGAACATTCCTAACAATTAACTATAAAGAAGATTTATATTGCCATTTTTTGTATGAGCGCCACAAGTTTAATATTTTTACCAAATACGATGGTCGCACGTAGAAACGTGCACGCACGGAAGTCAATGAAGACGAGGAAGATTGGGCTGATGAACCGCTGACTTCCGAGGAGGAAGACGTTGACTCTGGCGATGAATATGTTCCACCAGCCACCGATTCCAAGGGAGGAGAGTCATCGGAAAGTGAACCGGAAGGCGACCCGGAAAACGAATCAGAGGCACCGACAGACGACGAAATCGATGATGGTGATATCGCAAAATCGCCTGTTAAGCAGGTATCAAAAGCAATACTTTTACGTAAAGTGTACACGTGACGGGCACAATGTAGTAACTATATTGTTCACACAAGCTACCATTTCTATGAAGCTTCTGTCTTCAGTTATTCAACCAGTAATTTAACCAGTGAGTTAACCCGTGAAACTCTATCGTGTTAACGATATTTTAATTATTCAACAATCCCAATCATTGCGTTTAACACATGAAATATATAGTCTATGTATGCACATTTCCTTTTTTTGCCTCATGTGGTGGGACATAAGTTATAAGGATAAGTAATCCTTCAAGCTAACAATTAACTCCCGAAAAATGAAACTATTCTTAACGAACTGATTGTCTTGTCCATGCAGTCGCGCCGGGTTTCTCGGGCTTCTCGTAACGGAGCTACTCCAAAGACCAAAAATCAAAAAGAATCCTCCTCGTTACAGTCGTCAGGACCTGGTAACTCTTCCAATATATTCATACGTTGATGCACTTCGAGGCATTTAGAATAGGTATACTATATAGCAAGAAGCTTTCGATCTCCATTTCTGGATTGGTGAGATCGCTAGGTGTGAGTGAAATAATCACAAAGGTAATTAACCGGCCAATTCACACTGTTTCCTTTTCTCGGGATAAAAGTAACCGACTACCTCAGGGAATGTGTTTGTACTTTTAGCAAGTACTGTCAGAACCGACTGTGATGTATTTCATGTGATATAGGAGTATCGTCTCAATGGCAGCACTTGACATTGGATTTCATCACTCACCCCCGAGATATCAAACGAAGGCCGAAAGACGATCCAGATTACGACTACAGAACTCTACACGTTCCCGAGGATTTCCTACAAAAAGCTACACCGGTACTTATAAAAGACTCAGCTTTTTTCAACTAGGTCCAGCGGGACAAGGTAAAGGGTTTCATGGGGACTGGGAACCATATGGCTTTGGGTTGAATTTAGTATAGCGTACGTAATTCGCGACAGCATGCGTACTGCAAGTATTAATGTATCTTATAGTTACAGCACTCTTTCAATTTCATGAATAGAATTAGCTTTCTTATTTTGACTTCCTAATTTTCCTAATATTTCTAAAAGTGCCAATTGTATTGCGGTAATTTGAGACAAGCAGCGACTTGTCACACATCTTAAC